>CM019178.2:31388583-31658148 GCA_009739505.2 Apolygus lucorum | reverse complement strand
CTGTCAAAATACTTCATTGAAATTTCCCTCGTGTCTCTTAGACACTTTATACACACCAGGTGTTAACCAAGAAACTGAGCTGAGATAATAGAGGTAAATTTAAATTGGGAATGTCTACGTGATTCAGGGTTGAAAAATAGTGGAAAATATTGTGCTAGTAGTAATTTGTGCATGTTACAATATCGGACGACCTTATTGTATTTCATTATACAACAATATTAATTTATTTAAATTATTCATTTTAAAAAAATCTGGTTAGAAATTGTAGTTATTACCCACGATAGTAGTTAAAATTACCAAACACGAATCTGCACTTATTATAATATTATTGAATATAGTTAGAATATAATTGAATATTATTAGAATAATATAGATGAATATTATTCAACCGCAAAAGCTCCACTTTGGATCCCTCAGCATTGAACATAAAAACTGGTGAGTGAAATGGATCAAAAATGACTAGGTGGAGGCCTGTAATTCACAATCTAGATCAGCCCTGATATGTGAAACGTGATTTACGTATGAAAATATTCTGGGGATGACTTCAGATGGTTGACATTTTGATTAGATCGAGTAATCAATCAATGGATGAGAAGAAGCTCGAAATCCTCAGGTCGCCTGTGTTGGTGGAGAAACAGTTGCAAAGTCACCCCAATTGCCCCGTGCGATATCTGGCGGATTCAACTTTTTTACGCTAGAAACACTTCATGGACTTCATGTGTTAAGTATCCATGTTTTAATCGGAACCTTTTCAGGAAAACACTGGGATTAATTATTTACTTTGACTATTGATTTTAATTAAGAATTCTATGAGTAAAATTGCATATTTATAATGAAATAACAATGACTAGTAACTAAACAATAAATTCATTGGGGAAGCAGGGAATTTTTGATTTTTTTATGGTGGTTGCTAAGGAATTGTTACGTAATTCCTGTTTGTTATGTTGGCCTGCCTGGTCGCTCTATTTATTTACAATCCCCCTCCACTCGTCTTGAGAGGCCCCACCTCCTCGGTCTCCCCTTCCCCACGTTGTTTCTGAAGTTCCCCCGAGAAAAAAAAAAGACGTTTCCTTCCCTCGATACGTTCTGTTGAAAGATTTTTCGTCTTGTTTCACCGGAGTGTGAGATCCAGTTCAATTTTGTTTATAACTCAGGCCGGAATCCTCTCTGTGTCACGGCCGTTTGATTCAGCCAGCGCGACTCCTCGTTGAGGCGCAGTTTTCAGCCCCGTCTCACCCCAACGCTCCTTTTCTTCGCCTTTTTTTCACTTCAATCCCCGATAATTCTCATTATATTCTGCCAAATGGGTTATTTTCGCTCATCAATCACTCCCACATCATTCCCCAAACACTCGTTACAGCTCGAGCGCATTCGCCGAACAATTTAGTTGTATTTTTGGAACGTTTTTGCAACGCTATTTCTCTTCCACTCGTCTCATTTTGGGCGTTCTAAGATGGACCGATCCAACCGCGGTCCCAAACGTGTCATCGGATACTGGATGTCCGAAAAGAAGAGCCAAAAACTCAACTGGTCCGAATTTTCCAAAGTCTGCAGGTAAGTTCAATCGTACAATCGTGTGTAATATAAATCTCATTAATTGAGTTCCCACGCCGTTCTGTGTTATCAACCCTTATCTCACATTCCTGTTTCTTACAGGGAACACGGATTCGAACTCGTCAAGGTAATAAATTTGCATTTGACATTCAACGACCTTATTCGTCGTCCCTCGAAAAAATTGACACGGCTAACAACCTCTCGTTTTGCAGCTCAATTTGAATCATTGTTTGGATGACCAAGGCCCCTTCACTGTTATCATCCACAAATTGACGGACATAATCGCTGCGGCCCTGAAAAACGATTTGAAGGTGAGAAATTACGTGTCATCCTTCAGTTAGTAAGTTGTAGATTATGTGCTAAGGTGACTAAGAGTGGTGTCATTGTGGATGACATCGGGATTTATCATTAAGATTCCATTCAGCTGATTTGGTTGGGTTTTGTTTCTAGTCGTGATGTTGACACTTCAGTGGAATGCAGTTTCAAGAACAAGTTCGATTTCCCATAGAAAGTTGCTTTAATTAACGTGAATTCTCGCTCAGCTTCTCTCTCAATTCGAGGTGAACGTCCTTCCTATGCCCTCTGAATGGCGTGAAACTTCATAACGTCAACTCTTGAAATTGATTCAGGGTGAATCACTCTTTACCGGGAATCCTTGACAAGGGGATTTCTCGGTGTTTACATGGAAGCCGCCAAGCCCACCTTGAATCGTAACAATACCCCCACCTAGCGGGGTTCCTGAAAGGCATGTGGGCACGGCCCGACCCTTCCCTCGGCGCATTTTGCGTCTCTGGGACAAGTTTGAGATTCCTTCTTCCCTTCTCCGTCTAATCTCTCCTTCTTTCGTGCCTTCTCTCTGGAGGTGATACCTTGAAGCGATTACCTACGACTCAACGGCGTCTATCTTGTCTAGGGAGGGTCACCTACCTACACTCAGTGTTTACGCTGACAGGTCTGGTTCTAACCGGATTGCCTCATTTTATACGATTCCGTCCATTACCTACCTCTAACCGGTGTTATAATCACCCCTTCATTAACCTCCTCATGTAATGTGATATCGCATGAATGAATGGAGAGGTTGTACGAGTCAAAGTTTCGCGAATCCTCACTGGAAGAGAGTAGGGATGGCATATCGAATGAAATATATCGATCAAATGATATATCGCCAATGAGATAACGATACCTTCGATATATCGGAGAAAATATATCGATATTTTGATGTATCGGAAGATCTACTTTAAAAAAATGTGAAGTAGGTAGGTGAATTTAATTGTTTTAAAACAATATAAAAATCATTTAGGATGACTTTTATGGGCATATCGGGGTATCTACTTGGAAAAACTTGAAGAAGTAAGTAGGTAGGTGAATTGAAAAGTTACTAACATCATTTTGTAGGAAATATTATCGATATACTCGACATATCGGAAGATCTATTTGGAACAACCGTGTGAAATAAGTATTAACCTACTTTCAAGAGTTACTTCATTGTTTAAAAACTGCAAAATAGTGCGAAAATGTCATTGCAATGTTAAATTAATTTATAAATTGACAGGGGTACAGGTACTGTAGACGATCATGATCCATCAAAATTGAAATTAATTGTTGTGAAAACCTGCTTCACTTCGTATAGTAAGTAGTTTTAAGCTGGATGAGCCTCCATTAATTTTGGCTTAAGTTAAGTAATTGAGCCTTGAGAGCCACTGTAGGTCTGAGCTGAAGTCAACAGTATGAAATCAACCCATCAGTAGGTACCTACAAAATTTGGAATAAAATTACTTGATGTTTTTACAAGTACAGGCGTCCCTTCTCGTCCATTCATTTCAATATTTAATTTTTACTAAGAAAAAAAAATTTTTAAACTTGAAAACAGGTCGCGATATATCGATATTGACCGATATTATCGGTTCTCTATATCGATATAAATATATCGATTTATCAAACGTTTATTTCATATATCGATATATCGTTGCCATCCCTAGAAGAGAGGTACTGAAATATTTTTGGGTGAACTGAAGACAAAAGTCACAGATAATGCTACATTTAGCTGTTGACTATTTGAAAAAGTCTTCAAAGTACGTGTGTGTCACATGATAATGATCAGATCTCGATGCAATTTATAGGAAACTATCCAGGCTCCCAACTTCATAATCCCTGGAGATTCCATCGAAATCGAATGGCAACCGTAGAAGTTATGATCTGATGTGCAACTCGCAGTGACTACCTACGAGCCTACCTGTCTAGCCACTAGGCTTCAGCGCTTTGAGCTTTTGATCACCCGGAACCCTGGATTCAGCTACAATCTACCTATGATCCATCACGAATTTGATAGGGGACTATCCAGACTCTGATCAGCTCAAACCCAGAAAATTTCATCGAATTTGGATGATACTTCAAAAGTTCTGTTCGGTACTAGAATTTCACTTCCAACCATGCATAGATTCTGATACCAATTCGAGGGAAATGAGTTTCAAAGGAACCATCTACACATCAGTCCTCACAATTCCTGGAAATTTCATCAAAATCTGACTGTAACTTTGTATACTTTTGCCCGCTACAAGGATTAGCGGACACTGACTGATCATTAAGATACCAAAATTGCTTAGAAAGTCCAATGTCTGATTACTTAGTACAATGATGACTACTAAGTCCTATGACTGACTACCTAGTCCGATGTTGAACTGCATAGTTCAATGTCTGACTATCAAAGTCCAATGTTTGCTAAGTAGCCCCAAGTCTAACTACTTAGTCCAATGTCTGACTACCAAGTTCAATGTCCGACTGTCAAAGTCCAATGTTTGCTACATAGCCCAATGTCTGACCACTTAGTCCAATGTCTGACAACCAAGTTCAATGCCTGATCACTTAGTTCTATGTCTAACTACCAAGTTCAGTGTCTGACTACTTAGTCCAATGTCTGGCTTTCTAGTCCAATGTCTGACTTCCTAGTCCAATGTCTGACTTCCTAGTCCAATGTCTGAAAACTTAGTTCAATGTGTGACCACTTAGTTCAATGTCTGACTACATAGTTCAATGTCTGGCTACCAAGTTCAAAGTCTGACTACTTAGTTCAATGTCTGACTACATAGTTCAATGTCTGGCTACCAAGTTCAAAGTCTGACTACTTAGTTCAATGTCTGACTTCCTAGTCCAATGTCTGGCAGCCAAGTCCAATGTTTGACAACTTAGTTCAATGTGTGACCACTTAGTTCAATGTCTGACTACATAGTCCACTGTCTGACTACCAAATCCAATGCCTGATTACTTAGTTCAATGTCTGAGTATGAAGTGCAATGCCTCACTACTTAGTCCAATGTCTGGCTACAAAGTTCAATGTCTGATTACTTAGGCCAATGTCTGACCACCAAATCCAATGCCTGATTAGTTAGTTCAATGTCTGACATCCTAGTCCAATGTCTGACATCCTAGTCCAATGTCTGGCTACATAGTCCAATGTCTGACATCCTAGTCCAATATCTGACTTCCTAGTCCAATGTCTGACATCCTAGTCCAATGTCTGACATCCTAGTCCAATGTCTGACTACATAGTCCACTTTCTGACTACCAAATCCAATGCCCGATTACTTAGTTCAATTTCTGACTATGAAGTTCAATGTCTCACTACTTAGTCCAATGTCTGGCTACAAATTTCAATGTCTGATTACCTAGGCCAATGTCTGACTTCCTAGTCCAATGTCTGACATCCTAGTCCAATGTCTGGCTACATAGTCCAATGCCCGATTACTTAGTTCAATGTCTCACTACTTAGTCCAATGTCTGACTACAAAGTTCAATGTCTGATTACCTAGGCCAATGTCTGACCACCATATCCAATGCCTGATTAGTTAGTCTAATGTCTGACTTCCTAGTCCAATGTCTGACATCCTAGTCCAATGTCTGGCTTCCTAGTCCAATGTCTGGCTACATAGTCCAATGTCTGACAACTTAGTTCAATGTGTGACCACCATATCCAATGCCTGATTAGTTAGTCCAATGTCTGACTTCCAAGTTCAATGTCTGACTGTCAAAGTCCAATGTTTGCTACATAGCCCAATGTCTAACCACTTGGTGCAATGTCTGGCTACCAAGTTCAAAGTCTGACTACTTAGTTCAATGTCTGACATCCTAGTTCAATGTCTGATTTCTAAGTCCAATGTCTGGCTACCAAGTCCAATGTCTGACAACTTAGTTCAATGTGTGGCCACTTAGTTCAATGTCTGACTACATGCTTGAATGTCTGACTACGTAATCCAATGTCTGACTATCAAGTTCAGTGTCTGATTACATAGGCCAATGTCAGACCACCAAATCCAATACCTGACTTCCTAGTCAATTTCTGACTTCCTAATCCAATGTCGGACTACCTATTCCCAAATTAATTATCTCTCCTTGTAACAGAGGGATGTCTAAGAAATGTCTGTCTGGTTGCGCGTCCTGTTACCGCCAGATTACGCATTTTCAACCATTTCTATCCCAATGTCTTTCAACTTTATCTTAACGACGATATACACCTACCGTCGTAAATTGGTTATAGCCGACTTGACAAGGGAAGGCCGCCTTGAGGACAAGGCCGCTTAGTTCTTATTGTGAAATTTATAGACGGCGTTGTTCATAACACAACGCTCCGAGAATTCCAATTTCCGGCCAGGAAGGTCAAAAAGTAACTCGGTGCTAGGAAATATTACGTGTGAAGTTCGCGTTCAGCGTTCTATTAATGGTAAAATAAAGCTAGATTGCACCTTCAACTTAGCAGGGAGTTTTTTTTGTTGGCGCTTAAATATTTATCATTGAATATACGTTGATTCACAAATTTGTTAACAGTACCTAAATTTTCTCATTGAAAATGTCAACCCTGTGCGGTTGGTGTGAAATACTGAAAATCGAAAAACCAACAATTTACATGGGTATTGTGTGAGTTTGTGGTGACCAGTAAAGTAGATTTTGAGGTTTTAAAGTTTAAAAAATGAAAACTAGCTCATTCCCCTATGTTGCATGAATTGGATTTTATTTAAACTGTCAATTCAACTCCACAACTAATTTGCAACAAAAAAAGTCCTTTAAAACCCCGTTAAAAATTGTAATTTGTCATTCTTGTAGAAATTCTATATTCAGGTAGTTTTTTCACCAAATTAATCAAGAAATTTTGGTTTGACGTCAGAGAGAAAGGAAATTTAACGCTCTTTCAATGGTATCCTCAGCTTACTGATTTAATTGTGGTAGTAACAGTAGTTTTATTTGAACCTACTAACAACTTTATTTTACTTTTTTACTTATTATTTATTCTATTTTATTTTTTTTTTAAATGATAAAATCTTGAAATGTGAAAAAAGTCACGTTTTAAGTTGGGTGGAAATTGTATGTTAAAGGACATTTTTTGTTGCAAATTAGTTGTAGAATCACCCCTTGAAGTATTGACCGCATTATCTGAAACAACCCTGTATATAAAGAATTGTTAGGCACAGTGGTTTTACTTGAATGAATTTATTTGGAACAAACAAGGAAGACGGCGTGTTTTACGAGAGAGAACAGAATTATTAGTTGTTATCAATCTTATCTGATAGGCTATTGGTTTACAACTACCAATCACATGAGGGCTTATGATTTACCCGCCTAACTACAAAATTATTATTCAACAGTCTATGCATAGAAAGTAATTTATTCCATTCGTGTTAAAATTAGGGGTTTTAGGGATAAATTTGATCAGAGTTAAGAAGTTAAAATTAGGTTATACTATACAGGGTGTCCCATGTTAAGGACCGAAAAACTTCGGGAGTCGATTCTACAACTAATTTTAGTAAGAAAATGTCTATTAGCAATTTTGTTTTAACCCCTTAATTTTCCATGTTTTTCCCATTTCAAGATTTTTTTCATGTGTTCGACCTTATGTCACTAAAATTACCATAACTACCTTAATTTACCGTAAATATGTAAAAATAAGGGCACCGTTGGAAAGGGCGTCAAATTTCCCATCTTTATAGTGCCTACAAAAACTATTTCCTGGGTCCTGATGGGTGAAAAATCAAGTCGAAGAGTAATTTTTGTCAAATTGGCAAAATTTCCTAGTTTTTCTTTTGATTGGGTTTTCTTTCCCCCATGGTGCTTCATCACTAAAAACTGCGCAAAAATCTCAGCTTTTCAATGGTATAATCAAAAAATATTTTACAACCGAATTTCAGGGAGAAATTTGTGTTTGAACGCGGAATAACGTGCATTTTATTTCAGCGAAATCGACCATTTGATAGGGGGAACTCGTAGCTAGGGAGGAGCGCGGCGGAGTCCTCCCGTCTAACGGTCGATTTCGCTGAAAAAAAAAATTCACCAACAAGAAGAAAAAATAGGAAATTTTGCCAATTTGACAAAAATTACACTACGACTTGGTTTTTCACCCATCAGGACCCCGAATATAGCATTTTGTAGGCACTGAAGATGGGAAATTTGACGCCCTTTCCAACGGTGCCCTTATTTTTACATGTTTACGGTAAATTAAGGTAGTTATTGTAATTTCAGTGGATATAAGTCGAACACGTGAAAAAATCTTTAAATTGAAAAAAACTTGGAAAAACAAGGGGTTAAAACAAAATTGCTATGAGACATGTTCTCACTTAAATTAGTTGTAGAATCGACTCCCGAAGTTTTTCGGTCCTTAACATGGGACACCATGTACATTCTTGTACTTTTGCAAGATGTTTGTCGAAAGATATAAAAAAAATGCTACAGTGAGAGACTGATTCACTTCGAATTTGTTTGCAGGCGTTGGGCATGCTTCAGCATGTGGAGAACTACATCAAAGCCAATCCGGACGTCGTGATAATCGATCCGTTTGAAAACGTCAGGAAGCTCCTAGACCGCTACCGCACGTACCGCGTGATCCATGACAGCGATCTTCACAAAATAGGTGAGCTTAGATGGTAGGAATTCCGCCAGTTAAGTCGTAAAACGAGGTTCGTGTCTTACCTGAGGTCCCAGGTGGATCGCTGGCAAGACAAGATGTTTCTGAGTCATTCTACGTGACGGGTTCTTTGAATGCTTAATGAAGAAGGATGATTCTGGATCCATCTAGAATTGAGATTTAATGGTCAAACCAAGATCGGCAGATTGTGATTCTATCTGGTTCCTGAAGTAAGTCACGTTCGGAAGTCTTTCCACAATCTTGTTTATCGAGTCATATTCGAGGCATATATATTTCCTTGAAGCAAATTACCTATGATTATCTCTGGATTATCACCAATATACGTCTTAAGGGTAGTCATAGGTTATAAATAACCTTTTTCGTGGCCCATTATCTAGACAACGGTAAGTTCGATCTGCATGATTTTTTTTTGATGTTGTTCAGCTACTCAAGGACAACAAATAAGCATCTTTAAACTTTTTTGTACAGCTATTTTAGATAACCCTTTTTTTGAGTCAAACAAAAAAAAAATTTCTCGGCTTTCAAGTATTTTGTTTACAAAAAGCATATGCTAATGTGTAGAACTATTATTCTTTCATAACACAAAAAAAGAATCATCTCGATATCATGCGTAGTTCCATAGATAAAGGGTCAAACGCATTGAAAAACATAGTTTTGAGAAAAACGCAATAAACTGAAAAGGTACCTACTACGACGATTACGTCACGATGCGTGCCAAATTGTTTCTCTTTTCCATGAACCTTTATGAAACCTCATCATTTTAGGGTTTAAATTTTTTTATTGCTACATGAATAATGTGCTTCACAGCAACTTCCATAAGCATAAAAAAGTGGAAAAAATGGCTTTTGCAAATGTTGAACAAGCAATTCGACAGTGAACTTGCAAAACCATGTGAGTCCGATTTTTTTCAAAAATAAGGTTATTAGCTATTTGGATAGAATGAGACCCCCTTGATCCATCAAACGGAGCCAAACTGGCAAAAACTCGACTATCTCTTTTCTATGCGTCAAAAGCAACAAATATGAACCAACGTGTTAAGTCCACTTTGAAGCAAGTTTTCTCGTTTCCTGCAAAATTTCTGGAAAACGACTTACATGGTTTTGCAAGTTCACTGTCGAATAGCAGAGTAACTCCGCTGGTACCGAAAAGCGGTTCGGAGATACTCAACTTCAGGCAACGATTGCAGGACATTTCCCGACTCAAACATGAAAGTTTTATATACCTACCAAAATGTCGGGGATAATGTGTAGAATAATATTTTTTTTAAATCTGAAAAATGAAATTTTTGAAAATTTCCGACTACCAAACCCCCTTAAAGTGAGTAAATCCAGGGTGTCCAGAGACCTGGGAAACCGGGAATACTCGGGGAATTGGCTCTACTTGAAAACTCAAGGAATTTCATTTTTTGCTCCGAAAAACCCTGTAAAATGCCCTAGCGCCGAACTTTTTAGTGGGAAGTACCGGCAGTCTGAGGCGAAACACATGAAAGTTACTACTTATACGTGGAAGTTTGACTTGGTAGGCAGTTAATTTTATTCAGTGAACTAGCTATAATAGATAGGATGTATCCTCCTACGCAAAATCTAGGCTGTTTCCAAAACGCGGGAATCCACCCAGTTTGCTATTTCTGCAAACCCACCCAAGTGACTGTTTTTTGGTGAATTTCTGTGAATATACCTGCGAACTTTATTTCGTTGTTTCCCACCCGATTTAATTGTTTCACAGTTCAAGTTATCATACAGGATGGCCAATCACAACAAAATAATTGGTATTTTTGGTTTATTATTTTCAATATAAAGCCTTTGGAATCGAGCAAGAAAACAAATTTGTAACCCCCCTCAAAATTTGATGTTTTGCGTTTCAAGATACGTAGAATCCGAAAATCGAATAAATAATTTTCCGTTTGTACGCTGTACGTGGCACGTTTCTTAGCAACCCTGGACCGATCTGGTTCAAATTTGGTATACGAGCTTCATTTGGGGTCTAGATGTGCCGCGAAGGTTTTGGTTGATGTCAGTCACTTCTAAGGGGTGGAAATTGAGGGTTGAAATTTTCAAGAGTGCCCTAGCTCGAAAACTCTCGAAATGAGGGCCTCGTTTATTCACCAATTTCAAATAGTATTGAATTTTTAAAAATTTTTGAGATTTAAGGGGTTTCCTTCGATAAAACAGAATCGCGAGTGTGAATCTCCAAAGAGATCTAATCACCGTTGAAATGTTTGCTAATCCAAATGCAATTACTGTTCGTTTCTTTGAGTTGTATTCAGTTTTGCTCCCTCAGCAACCAGTAATCATCGTCTTTTTCAAACAATCGAAGGTGAAAACAAGCCTCTGAGGTGGTCGTTTTTCTCGAGCAAACCAACAAGTTTCGAGGATTTCAACGTTCATTATCGACTTTTTCAAAGAACCGAATGTGAAAACGAGCCTTTGCATTTCTAGTGCTTTTTCATTCCAATATGTCCTTTAAACCCTGAATTTTGAGAAATTATGATTACATTTATTTATATTTTAATTTATTTAGAACCCTGGAAAAAGTCGAAAATTAAACCTGGAAAACTCAGGGAATTTATTTTTGGGAAATCGCTGGACACCCTGAAACTCTTATGTGGTAGGTACCACCCCTCTACTTTTCCGAGACGGATTCTTCGTTTAAATATCTTATACTGAGTATAGAATGCCGATGGGTCACTCTAAAATAGCGAAATAGTGGAGAATTAAATACCTACTTAATAATATACATTAGAATCGCGACAGGCCATTTCCAAAGTACGTTTTATCGCCGAATCGATGAGACCAACCACCAGTCGATCGGATAGAAGTTACGACGTTTCATCGAAATTTAGACACATTTGCTTTTCTCTCAAAATTTCAAAGTTCTAACCGAAATCGCGCTGTAGATTAATCCAAATCGTGAATGGCGTTTCTGGGGGATTTTGTTCTCTATATTGTTACATTGTAGCCGGAAGGAGAAAAATAATGGCTGCTCAGGTAAACCTTGTGTTCACTAGTATTTTTGCCAGATAGTACCTTTTCCATGAACCTCCTTGAGTTATTTGTTTGGTTTTATCTTGACAGGAAAACTTTCGTCTTCTTCCATTTCTACTCCTACCTATCTCTTGAGTCATCCCATTGCTCTTGACAGTGTAATATCTTATCTTACAGAAGTAGTCACGCTTTTGAATGGCTTAAATTTCGATAATTATTTTATTCCAATTTCCTCAAGTTGTTTTAATTAAAGATCTCAGATAATCTGCGAATAATGATGCACAGTCATGCGAAATGAGATATTGGAAGAACGTTTTCAAGAATCATTTTACCTGATTTTCAGATATTTTGAGCTAGTCTGAACTAATCATTAGAACTAATTACTAAGAACGGTTGTGGGGAATTTTGAGCAGTTAGCAATTTGCCCATCATTATTAGATAATTATTACCCCTTCTTATTAAAAGCCTTCTTTATTATCTAGCTTCACATGCGAATTTGAAGCATTTTCAGTATTACGAGAACAACGGCAGAAGGCCAACAAAATTAATTAATTGCCCGCAATATGGATGTATAATGTATATTTATATACATGCATGTTTGTATATGGATCATTAATGTGTGAAAATGACAAGGAAGTATCAACAGAAAGGAGTAGATGGAAGTGGTTTTCTAAGCAAAACCTTCCATCATCCAAGTGAAGAATGGACTGAGGACTGAAAAGACGAAACACACTCAAAGACTGATTCATACGATTCGAATCGATCTTTAATTTGTTTTTGTCTTTTAGCTCATTCGATTCTTTCAAATCGCCTGCTCGTAACCTATTCCGACTCGCTCGTTTTTGTGACTTCTGACCGGTTGGTTGTTTGTCTTGTGAGTGAACGGGTGAACGGATTCAAAAGACCTGGTCTCTGTAATGAGTGACCGTTTGGGATTCGAATCCGCCAAATGACCTTGTCTTACACACCTCTAATATTTATATCGTGTGAGGGTTGCTGAAGTAGTATCACCGTTGTTTGGTGTCTTCAATGGTAATTTTAGGTCTGTAATGTCGTTTATGACATCGATCTCACGTTTCTAATCAAAAGGGCATTAGGGGATTTGACAAGACCAGCAGCTAACGAGCATTCCGAGAAGCCACCGGAAAATGATCTAATTTCAACTCGTATAATATACAGATGTTATTATTGTGCAATACGAGCATGTTGAAAGCCACAGTGCAAAATTGTGTTAGTAATATTCCTGGCCTACAACGCTTCATATCATCTCTATGACTATTTGTAATAATCTGCCAATACTTTTTGGGCCTAGAACGCTTCATATACTATGAACTAACTAACTGATTGGAGCTACAACCCAGGGTGAGCCTTGGCCTCCACTAAGACACTTCTTTTCCTTGTCCGATCCTGTGCCGTTTTCATCCATTCATCTATGCCTCGGCCTTCCTTTCCTTCTAATTATATTGTTTTGGTAATACGGAGACTTCAGCTCCGGTGTCAATAAAAAATACCAAATTAAAGCGTTTGTCATTCATGTACAACCGAGGGCTATGATCAGGTTTAGGGCTACTATCATGTTCTTGAAGCAGCCCACCTAGGCGTTTTTTGGAAATGAACATGGAGGTAGGCACCTGAATGCCTTATCCTTGAACTGTGGATGGAACCTACACCAATCTGAAGCGATCTCCTCCTCCTTCTCATTTTTTGGTTTTACGAGGATTTGCGTTCTGAAGGTACGAGGGACAATCAAAAAGTAAGAATACAAACGCTCTAGTTCACTCAAAAATATTTTGATTTTGACAAAATTTACAGGGTGGGTACTTCAGGTATATAACTACTTTTCCACGTAGTCGCCGTTCAAATCTAAACATGTTGTATACCGAGAAATGAGCTTGGTAATTCCTGAATTGTACTCCTCTCCCGCCAGCTGTTGAAGCCAACGTCATTCTTGAGGTCCTCGTCTTCGGAATAGTGTTTTTTGTGATGATTATGATTTGTGATTATGGAGTCAAGAAAGTCCTGTCCCTCGTGTTGAAAACGATCCAAGAACATCCGGCCAGCAGCACGCCTTTTCTCCTTATGCTCATCACTCAACATTTTTGGAACCCAGCGAGCGCAAAGTTTGCGATAACCAAGGGTTTCTGAAATAATGTTTTGCACAGTTCCATATGAGAGATCAGGAAAATGCTCATTAATGTCCACAACTCTTCGTCGGCGATCCTCACGAATCAAATTGTTGATTTCTTCCACAATTTCGGGAGTCACCACAGACGGATGGCCACTTCTTTTTTCGTCATGAACATCAGGTCTCCCGTTTTTAAATTCCCTACACCATTTGGCGACGTTATTGCAGTTCATTACCTGCTCTCCATAAACAGAAACAAGCTGGCGATGAATTTCAGCTGGTTTTTCACCTTTAGCAAATAGAAAACGAATCACTTCGTGCACACAGCATTGGGCCGGCGAGGGGTTGGAGGTGGCGGGAACGTTCACAGAAGCGCACATTTCAAAAGGCTCTCAAGGGCAAACTAACGGTCGCAATTAAACGCCGGACCTCTTGTTTTGTTCACAATGATCCCGCCCACATTTGGAAACAAAAATTCCCCTGCTGCGCAAAACGTTTTGTATTCTTACTTTTTGATTGTCCCTCGTAGCTAACTGAGCCGTCAGCCTTGTAATTTGCTCCTCTGCATTAAACCCAAGTGCATGCGTTCCAACATCTTGCAGGCTGGCAATCCTACGGTTGTCATTCAGCGCTGCGAGTTCATCTGCCTTGGCAGCCAACACTACCAAAGTTCATTTGTTGCTGCCAGTACTGTACGAAGTGGGTCAGGAAGCCTTCGTAGCCACAAGTTGCGCAAGTAAGCTTCTGAAACGCGGTCGAGTCCTATTGCCTGCATCTGTGTAAGAAGGTACGAGGGTTTATTTGATCCTAGCTCCATGCTGGCTAGCTTATCTTGTTTTTCACTCAAACTATCTGAAAATTTGAGGATCAGCTCAGCTTTGAGGGCTTCATATTTACCAAAAATTGGAGGGTCAACAACAAGCCTATGGACCTGCTCTGCTACGTCCATCTCCAGCACTCCGACAATGCAACTGTACTTGTCGTCATCCTCTACCATTCTTGCAGTTCTAAACAAAGCGTCGCATTGTGCAAACCAGAGTTTGACATTTTGTTTTGCAAATTTTGGGAGTTTGGGAGGTCTAGGTCTTTCATGTCGATCTGGACGATCGTCACACTGTTCTGATGCCCCTTGCATCGGATTACTGCTTAATCCTAAGGAAATTTGACTCACCTGTCCTGGAGTTTTCTTTTTCATCTTTTTTATCCTCAAAATCTCTCTTTGCCTTGCGGTTGACATACAATCTTTTTCTCAATTCAAACGGGGTCACCACTTTGGTGATTCTAGCAATTACGACTATTTTACTTTGAGTCAATCAAGTCTCGAATTGTAGAACACGAAAGAATGAATATTTTATTCCGTCAAATCAACAAGAATTAGTGGCTCCTAGTAACGACCTTCGAAACTGTAGTGTAACCACTACAACCTGCCAATACTTTTTGGGCCTAGAACGCTTCATATCATTCCCTATGAACTAACTAACTGATTGGAGCTACAACCCAGGGTGAGCCTTGGCCTCCACTAAGACACTTCTTTACCTTGTCCGATCCTGTGCCGTTTTCATCCATTTATCTATGCCTCGGCCTTCTTCCTTCTTGTACCATTTGCTCTGGGGAGCAGCAGCTGTTTAGAGGGTCGTCTTCATTCATTCGGAGTATATATCCAGCCCATCTCAACTGTCCCAGCTTCACGAACTTGACTACCATCTCTATGACTTATACCTGGTAACGTACAAAGGTAGAAAGAAACGGCGTACAAAAGGAACAAGTATCGAATTTATATTTTTCTGAGAAAGAGTACAGATTTAACTTTTTTAGAACACACACAGACTCGAGAACAACAGACTTTTTTCTCAAATTTAAAAACACATGAAAAGAACAGCTGGGGCGATTAAACACAACTACTGTAGAATCTACCCACAGTACTCCCCCCCCCCCAGAGTCATCCGAACCTCACTGGGCGTAGCAAACATCGACCGCTCCGTGTAGACACTGGCGCAGGGTTGGCAGTGGTCGAGGATGGCGGTTTTGGGGACGGTGAAGGGCTTCTAGGAAGGGGAACTTCTGAGCTGGGATTTAGTAGGAACGCTTGTTTCAACCTGTCAATTGATATGGTTTGTTCCCCCCTGGGGGTGAGGAGCGTGAAAACTTTGTCCATGCGAGCAGTCACAGCGTATGGTCCATCATAAGTCGGCTGGAGTGGTCGTCTGATAGCGTCGTGGCGTACGAACACATGGGTGGCATTTGGCAGCTCCCGATGAATGTACGTGGCCTCTGGCGTTTTTTTGGTGGAAGGGAACTGGACGAATGCTGCGCACATGGTCCCGCAGCTTGAGAATCAGGTTGGGAGCATCCGTGTGTAGGGACCCGTCTTCGAAAAAATCTGCTGGTAATCGCACCGGTTCACCATAGAGGAGTTCAGCAGGTGTGACATCTAGTCCTGGGATGATGTAGGCCCTCAACCCTAATAGAACTGTCGGAAGACGTGGAACCCAATCATCCGTCAATTGTGACTTTACGCAGCCTTCAAAGTGCGATGCCACCTCTCGATAGCACCATTAGCCGCTGTTGTACGCTGTTGTGCGAATGTGTTCCATTCCAAGCATGATGGCGAGGTATTGGAACAGTTGGCATTCGAACTGCGTGCCTCTGTCTGTCGTGATCCGTCGTGGAACCCCAAATCGTGAGATCCATGTAGAGATAAAGGCCGTAGCGACCGACTCCGCCGTAACAAAAAATCATAATAATCATCATCATCGCTCGTCATAGAGATGAGATAAAAGAGTTCTAAGCCTGAAATGTACTTGCTGGTTATTTCAAATCATCATGGAGATGAGATGAAGCGTTCCAAGAGTTTTTCATAGTGTAATATTTATGCGCCTGAAGTTGAGTATTCTTCCCATTGGATTGGTAGTTCTTCTTGCTATGAGGGGGAGGTGAGGTCACTGATATCAGTAATAAGATGTCAAGTTCGAACTGTTTTATTCTTTGAGCTCTTCTGTTACAGATGTGTTCACTCCCCCGTTCGTCGATTTGACGTCAAGCGATCCTGCTGTCAATTTGGAGACTTTAAAAAGAGCTGGAGTCTGTTTCCCATTTGGTGAGTCCCATTGCGCTCCTCTCCTCCAATTATCGATTCTGTGTTGCCAGTTATTCAAATATTCCTTTTCGTCGAAGGATTTCTAAATAAGGCTTATGACGTCTATTTGCAGATACAGTCTATAATTTAGGTAGGACCTTATTAACGAGTTTTCAAACATTATCTCCCATTCTATTTTCAAGGATTTCAGTATCTAGCTAAATCTGTTTATGTTACGTCAGTTTCTTTCTATGTTAAAGGTAAAAATAGTTTACCACAATTACACACTTATACCCACGAATTAAGTATTTGCAACAATTTTACGATTTTATTTTCAACAAGGTACCTTGGTAATTTATTGATTAAAAACTTTTGGCCGTAAAATCCGAGTGAAAAATTTAATGAGGAAAAATTATTGTTTTTCTATAAATTTAGTAATCGTGCCAATTTTGCGGGCAAAATTCTTTCTCATTTTGTCAATAACTGAAAGTTGAGAGAACTATAAATGGACGTGAAGGGAATGGAAATTAATGAAGAATACCATCCATAGAGCAGCGCTAGTATCGCTCCTTGCGCTAGTAGCGCTCCCTTCCTGTGTCCATGGATTTCTATCTCCATGTGAGTTGATAGCTATTAAATAACTTGATACGGAAGTTGATCAGGCACGGCCTCAGGAAAACCGATGCCATAGAGAAAGACGCGCTGGACTGGAATCCCCAAGGAGGGCAGATAAGGTAGAGCCAAGCACAAGTGGAGACGTTCAATCCAGGAGATACGAGGGACGTCCCAAAAGTAAGTTCCGAAGTGCTGGAAAAAAAACGAAAACTCAACCAATTTGAAAAAAAAAAATTTATTCTTTAAGGTACGGATCTACTTTATTTTTCGACGTAGTCGCCATTCTGATTGATGCATTTTTGGTACCGTGGTGCCAGTTTACGTAACCCCTTGTCGTACCATTCTGCGTCATTTTGTTTGAAGAATTCCGAAACCGCGGCTTCGAGTTCGGCGTTCGTACGGAACTTTCTTCCGCCCAGGTGGACTTTGAGGAGGGGGAAAGGGAAAAAGTCACTCGGTGCAAGGTCTGGAGAGTATGGGGGGTGGGGGAAAACATCCCAATCAAATGTTCCAAGCAAATGTTGGGTGATTTTTCGAGAGTTGACTTTCGAGAACTTGAGATCTTCCTTAATGATTCGGTGTACTGAAGAACAAGTCAATTGATGTTTGTTGTGCACTTGCTCGACAATATCACTTAGAGTAAAGCGCGCATCTTCCTCCAAAAGCTTGCGAACTGCAGAAACTGTGTCCTCTCCACGAGAAGTGGAAGGGCGCCCACTTCGCTGTTCATCGTGCACACTTTCCCGCCCTTCCAGGAAACTTCTCTTCCACTTACGGACCATTTCGATGCTCATGACCCCTTCTCCATACGCTGAAGAGAGTCTGCGGTGAATTTCGGGCACAGAAACATTCTCAAAAACTAAAAAACGGATCACCGAACGGATTTCACAATTTGACGGGGTTTTCAATGTAGCAGCCATGTTTACACTGGTGCTGATAAGCCGCAACAAGTGATAGCAAGATAAGAAAAATTCAGTGTTGCCACCAGATGTAACACGAAGTATCCCCGTTGGATTTTTTTCCCTACGGCATTTTCCCACGGATTTAAAAATGATCGGAACTTACTTTTGGGACGTCCCTCGTAGAATACAAAGGAAAATATAATATTCCCCAGAAAATCCTGCTTATGTCTATCTGGCAACACAAATTTCACGACTTTCATTTTTACTTAATTTACATGCTGTTTTTCTTTGCAGTATGTAAGCCCTTGGTAGCCAATGGCACAGATTGTCATAAAGTGAGTAACTATTGGTTAAACTTTAAATGGTGCCTGTTCAAAAAATAATATTTACTTAAGCGAAATGAAATGAGTTTTTGCATTTTTTTTTTTGGATTGCCAAACTATAAACAGCCTTTTCGACTAGTTGACTAATGGGTTTTTTTGGGTTAACGTATTTTTTCCTGTTGTCCCTTTTGTATATAACCGTATTATTTTTTTCTCTTCTTGAACGTTTTTGCGCTTATTCATTTTTACGCTTAAAATTGCACGCTGTCGTTGTTTCAAGCTACCAAGTCATTGCTCGTGCAAAAACTCGATGTTTTCCTTCGTTTTCGTAATATTATTAATGCGTTTGAATTTTTCTTTTATGCGAGCCTCCTTGTTTTAGATGGCAATAGTTTTTAATGAGAAAGGACTAAAAGACTGTTCGCCCCCGTGCGTTGCTCACTCGTTCGTCAATCACGATGCGGTTCTCTACAAGTTGTTCATTGTTGGGAATGAATATCATATTGTGGAGAGGCCTTCGCTCAAGAATTTCTACCCGGATCCTGGTAAGTGAAAAATCTACTGGTTTTGGTTTATTATTTTCAATAATGAACCTTTGAAATCGACCAAGAAAAAATTTTTTTTACACCCCCTCAAAATTTGTTGGTTTACGATTCAAGGGACGTAGAATCCAAAAATCGAATAAAAATTTGGCCGTCCGTCCGCCGTACGCGGCACTTTTGCCACTTAGCATTGACCGATTTTGATGACATTTGGTATGTAGGCTCCATTTGGGGTCTAGTTGTGCCCCGAAGATTTTGGTTGATGTAGGTCACATCTAAGGGTCAAAAAAATGAATTTTAAAATTTTAAAAACGCCCTAACTCAAAAATTTTGATATATAGGTATTGTTTTCCATCAATTCAAGATAGTATAGAAATTTCAGCATTTTTTGAGACATTGACTTACTGCTTTAGTTAGATGGATTACTTTAATACTGACACCCAGCTCAAACATCGTTAAAAATTTGTCTTTCACCATTCAATTGCAGATCGGAAAACGATACACTTTGATAGTCACCTCGTGTCCAAACCAGACTCAAGCTCTTTGCTCAGCGTTTTGGATGAAATCGATGCTGGCGAAAACCGTTCTGGAGCGGACCCTGTGAAGCTCAAGCAGATCGTTTCTATCGTCAAAGAGGAGCTCGGTATGAACCTTCTAGGAGTTGATGTTGTTGTAGAAAACAGCACTGGACGTCACGCTATCATCGACATAAACCCTTACCCAGGTTAGTTCGATAATACTAGACTGTAGATCGATAATACTAGACTAGGTTAGATAGGACAGCGAAGAATTTGACATAAAAAATGGGGAGTGCGCCTGATTTTTTTAAAATTTTTAATCGTTAGAATTTTGACACCAGCCGTCCTCTTTTTGGATTAGTAGATCTTTTTCTATGATTTTTCAAAGTTTCGAATTATTCTGACGTCACGCCCCTCCCACCTGGGTTTGACCCCCTGTGTCATCATAAACATTCGTAACTTTGAAAAATCATAGAAAAAGGTCTTCTCACGCTAGAAGGTCGTGGTTGGTGTCAAAATTCTCAGAATGAAGTCTAGTTTAGATTAAAAATAACAATTAACAGTTTTGGTTTCATTTGGCTTGGAAATGCTATAGAAAGCAACAATGACTAGAGGGAATCACAGGCAGGCAGGAGGACTAACCTGTTTTGATGAATCTCAGAGATACTATTCATGATATTTTTTTGTATTACCCTATAGTTATTTGAAATGTTCATTCTCAAGAATCTAGTCATTTTTACTAATTTGAAGCTTTTACAACTCACGATTCGTTTTTAACAACAGAGTTAGTTTATTGAAGTTTCATTGAGATGATATAAATAAAAAGTACCTACCTATCATGCAAGAATCTTTCTTTCATTTCCCCGATATTTGCATCAGAAAAGAACAGGACCATTTTTCTGTTGTTTCCGTATTGATTTCAGAGTAATGACTGTGCATTGAGAACCGCAAAAATCAATCACACCGAAAATTCAAATGATTTGAAATAAGATTTTGTTTCGTGATTTTTCTGCGGAACTAATTTTGAGAAAAAAATTAACCCAAAGTGGTCATTCCATAGATTTTTAAATGCTGAACAGCGTGGTATATTATTTGGCCTCAAAACACTGAATAGAATAGGTCATCAGTTTAACAGTAAATTCCGTGAGGGCGACATGGAGTACTGCTCGCAGGTTAATTGCTTCGTCCAAGACCCGCCATTGCCCGAGGGTTGAAGGCCTACTTACATAATGGTTGATTATTCAATTATTTAATCCCACTGTAATCAATCAAAAGCTATCGATTAGTTGCCAAATTGAAAGATTGTACATTTAATTGATGATGATTCTTAGTAGGAGTCATTAGACCTACAATCTAGATCTCAATGGCGTTATTTCTCAATAATATTGAACGTAACTTTCATTAAGCAGAGTAGACGGTACTGGAGATTTCATTGGACATTGCACAAATCCTCGTTCCTCTTACCTGGATTGGATTCTTGAACCTATTTATTTACCGTAATATGTATGTGTAGGTTACGATGGTTATCCTGAGTTCTTCGAGAGCCTCATGAGGTGCATCGAGACGAGCATCGAGCAGAAAACCCGAGTTCCCATTTTCCCGGAACAGGACGACTCCGGTTTTGAAACCGCCGATTCTTCCGACGAGAAAAAGCGCAGGACGTCGCCGCCCATTTTAGGCGCCAAAATCCACGAGAGGCGCCTCTAGCCCAACGCTAACGTCACTCTAGGCTCCAGACATCCCGCCCGGAAGTTCCGCATTTTGTTTCAATTGCCTCGTCAAATGAAGTTCAAGCGAACATTGACTTTTCTGTGTCTCACTCCACAGGTAATTTCATATTTCACGTCCAGGGTTAAATTGAAAATTCGATCCGCCATTGTGGTTTGAATCTTGACACCACCTGCATAAAGCTACTGACGAAATGACCGGCAATCTTGTTTTATTTTCATAGTTTAGCCGATATTTTATTTTATAACAATATTATTATCTATTTTTGTCAAATAGGAAAACCGTAGTTCTACTCATCCCTGTATATTAGTTTAAACCCCTATCGTTTTTGGTGTCACTATCAAAGCTTCAAACGATAAAAGTCAATAGTAACTCATCTTGTCTAATGCAACTTGATGTGATTATCGTCATCAATTTAGGTTTGTACATTCATATATTTCGACGATCTTATGAACAAAAACATGTTTTGACGACAACGTTTTCTCTTGAAAAGTTCATTGATGAAAATCGTGAATCAGTCAGTCTTGATGATTGAAAACAAAAATTTTAAGAACCAGTTGAATGTTGACCCAGTGGCCTTCGCAAAATTAGTGTAAAAATTTTAAGACTACCTCTAGACCTTTATCCTACTTTTTATCGTTCAAGAATTCAAGAAAATTCCAGTTTTAATTGTTCGGTGATTTGTTTCCCATTTGATGGATCAATAATTCTGTAGTGTTCTGATATCGTGCTTGTTCTTATGAATAATTCATAAGAATTATTCCAACGTGGAATTATTCCACGTTGAAGGGCTTTCCAGCTATTGCTTCGTACTGGACCCTTGAACACGTCGTAATTGCTCTTAGATGCTCAGATAGGGCTTATTAGTGAACTCGAATTCCAAGTGTTTTCATGTTTTAAATGAATACTTTCAACTTGAGGTGTGAAATCCCTATTTTTATGCTTGTAGACTACTTCACTCCGGTAGAGTGTGAAGACCTTAGCATTCTAGTATATTGACCGCTTAGTGTTCAAATTTTCGATTTATTCCATCTAATTTTGAAAGTTATTTTTGTACACCATTAAATTGTGTACAGTGGTTGTTCTGAAAAAATGTATTTGTCAGAACGCTCAACGTTCCGAGAGATCACAAGTCAATACGAACCGGGAAAACCTTCTTCGTCCTATGTGGTTCACGTAGGCCTCCAATTGCTTTCCTTAGACCAGTGTGGTAGCACGTTTCTGTGCATCTTGTGATATCTGCTTCTCGTTGCATCTTCAACACATTTCCATTTGTTGGGCTGGGCCGTGACTACTGACGATTTTTATCTTCATCAATCAGTTATGAAGTTTGGCTGATAGTTCTAGGTTACTTCAGCAGCACTCGTGGAAACGTTACCTAGTTTTTCATTGAAATAAATAAGCAAACATACATAGACAGGAAGTTACTCCGATGATAGGCAACACCGCCGTTCTCACTCACCTGAGCGTCACCAGTGAGTATAATAGACTTCAAAATTGAGAAAAGTTTTGAAAATTCAGTTCTTTAGCTTTTATTAAACCAGCTCAATGATATCTGGAAGGAGAGGAGGTGGGCTCGACCAAATGCAGTGAGATGGATGGTGGTTGGGCTTGAAAGGTGTTAAAAAACAATCCTGGGAGAGGAGAGGAAGACTACTGAAGTGATGTCAGAAGGATCGGAGTCTGAAACTGGAGGGCGCAGTACAGGAAGGGAGGCCAGGGCCCTTCACGGGCTGTTGCCGTTGGGTAAAGTAAAGGGCCCCGTTCACGTGTATGCCTGGAGTCGCCCCCCACGTCCCTCCAGGTACTTCCCAAAGCCACCGCAGTAGTCCATTCACCTGGCTACCAAAACTACCTGACTCTGCCAAATGGCGGACCTGCTACCAACCACCGCTTGCTCAGTTCTTTCTCTGAGTTTGAAAGATGACTAGAAGTGAGGAAAACGGTAGGGCTACATACTGTACTAGTGAGGGTACGACTGGGCGTTGGCCTCACTTCAACCATTCACAGGGTTGCCGAGGATTAACCTGGCCGCAATTTTCGAGCATGTTCGATTACCTGCCGAGCAGCGGCCGACCGCCAGACCTCAAGATTTTGTTAACCATTCACGGGTAGTTTTCCCCTTTGGCGGCGGCTAGGGACGCGGCGGCGACTCCAGGCATACACGTGAATGGGGCCCTGAATGTAAGAGATTGTGGCTGGGACCTCGCACACTCCGTCGTGTGAGTCATCAGTGATGGCAACGTAACAATGCAAAAAGTCCCCCTCCTCTTTAGTTTTGGACTAATTCAGGCTGACTCCCTGTTTTCTTTGCCACCCTGCTTCCTGATCCATGAAGGTAAGGGAGCCTTTCACCCTCCCGCATTCCCTTATATATTATGCTGCAGGATGAGTATGCAAACTCAAACCACCTGTTCAGTCCAAAGGTAAATGTAGTGAAGGTAACCAATGAGGAATTTCACCGAATTCTGTTAGCATTTTTCCTGAATAGTTAATGGTGTGGGATAGATGAAAATCGGGTTGATTTCGGAAAATAAGTCTCCTATTTTGGGAGACAATCAAAATTTATGATTTCAAAAAATATCCGGGGAAACGGACCTATTCAACGTGAAGCGGAAACGCTCGCTGATTGGCTGTTCGGATCGCTGGCTGTTATTGCTTTGCTCAATCTGAACGTTATAAATTACTGAAAGGAATGGAAGATTGTGGTGCTTCTAGAAAAAGGTTCTCATGTATACTAAAACGAAAATCGGTTTATTAACATTTACAAATCTGTCCTAGAAAGAGCTGTTGAAGGAAAACATGAAATAAATGTCCACAAACAGCAGTTGTCTAGAGTGGTGTCTCATTCCATTGGTGGTGGTGGAGCTAGTGAGTGACTTAGTAAGCAGCAGGACAACACTGAAGAGTAGTCCTCCCAGAAGTCCTAAGCTTTGCAGTGCATCAGTACTAAACTTCATTGGAAAATCTCTATCAAGGCTGGTAATCTGTTCTCACTGAGTACTAGTGGCTGGGCCCTTTCAAGAAGTCACAAGCCTCACAGATAACATTTGTTTTCCTATCTAGCTCTGGTTTTGGTTAGAAGTGGCCAACACCGTTAGACCCTTTACACATGAGTTAGTTGTTTTGTAAATTGATCCAGACTCAACCTTGGATGTGTAGAGAGAGCAACTGTCCTTATGTCGACCATCAGTTGGAAACGCGATTTCAACGATAGGCATGCATCTACGCCTGCAGGTCGTATCAGTATCTCATTTGCCTGATTGTACGAGACCTTGACGAATGTTGTTGGTAATGCAATTAGCAATCAAGCAATGAACATTTCATTCGTAGAAGAGGTCCTGTGCAACCACACCCTTCCTAGGTATTAAACTTTACCATAGGGTCATCAATATCCTTTCTTCGGCTGGCAAACATTTCCTCATATTTGTGTACTTCCTCCCTATGACCGGAACAACCTGTCGTATGAATTCGTCGTAGCAATCTTTAGATATTCTTTATACTTTTGAAGGCGTCTTCCCTTGTCAGGGGTTGCCTCTGACAGCCTGACGCCAAGATCCCCGGTCCGACCACTGCCTTTCATCGAGATTCCGTCCCCTAATGGCAGTGAACACCTCCTCCCCATGTCACGCGTGGACGACCTCTCTTCCTACGGCCTTTGGGGGACCAATTCAAAGCCTTTGTAGGCCATCTGTTTTCTGGCATCCTCTTGAGATGGCCATTACCATTCCAGAGACTTCTTATCGATTCGATCAACTACTGGCTCTGGTTGATCAATCATTTCGCGTATGGTCTCATTTCGGACTCGCTTAAACCTGGATTTTTGGCAGCTTCGCCTGACCCCATCCATTTCCACTGCACAGAGTCTCTGCCGATTTCGTTGGGTCAGGGACCAGCCTTTTTGAGGCCTACTTTAACACGCTTTCCGTCAGAGCATTTAAAATCCGTTTTTTGGTATGAAAATTGACTTCCCCGCTCCACAGAACACCATTGAAAGACCGCACTACGACTCTGGGCAGCTGGATACGCCTATTCACATCCCTCTGACTTTAGACATTCAAGAATGATAAAAACTTGGCATCAGTTTCTTATAGGTCTTCTGCTGCAACAATCTTCTGGTGGCACCAATACATTCTTTTCGCTGTTACTAAAAAGCAAGTTGCTAGAACAACACCTAAAGACGTGCACGCGTTTGAACTCCGTTGTCAACTAAAGTCTAGAATCAGAATGAGCTCTTATTAAGATTACGTTGCAAATGGATTGCACGATTTCCAGTTGCAAGTCGTATGTGCAACTTGCTGCATAGGTGGTGTCCTCTATGACAGGCACAACCAGTCGTACCAGCCTATTGGCATTCTACAAACTTCTTCTGTTGCTACACCCTGCCGCTGAAGGTTCTGTCATTGTATGGGAGGCACCGTTACTTCTTGCTGCTCTACGTTGTCTTCTACATTGGTAGCAATTAAACAAATTTTCTTTAGTAGCTGCTACTAAAAGGTATGTTGCTGCTAGTTCAAAACTTGAAAACGTGCGTACATTTGAACTCCGTTGTCAACTGATGTTGAGAATCAGTCGCGCTCTTAATAGGAATCAAGATGCAAATAGATTGCACGATCTCCAGTTGCAGGTTGTATGTGCAACTGTTGCTGCATAGGTGCTGTCCTATCTATGACAGGAACAACCAGTCGTAGCAATCTGTAGGCATTCTGTTTAATGCTTCAAACTTGACTTCAGTTTCTTTCAATGTAAGAATGCTGCATTACTTACTTCTCGCTGCTTTACGTTGTCTTCGTTATTGGTAGTAATCAACCACATTTTATTTACAGTCGCTCCGGTTTCAGCTGATGTTGAGAATTAGTCAAGTTCTTATTTGGACTCAAGTTGCGAACGATTGCTGTATTTCCAGTTGTACGCGCAACCTGCTGCAAACTCAAGTTGCTAAAGAGCCCATCTGTGTACGAAGGATCTTGGGACTGATCGAAGCAGAAGTACTCCGATTCTTCTGTTTAATACCATGGGTTCGTGTCAAGGCCTCTAAAACCATAAAGGCAATCTTTTGGCTCGTTTTAAAAATATTGTTGCAATAATTGATTATTATTTGCTGATACGTGCTCTTTTTGGAGGTATTGGAGTTTGATCAGACAGCCCTTCATGCCACCTTTATTGGAATCGTGGTGGTCGTGGTTGAGCATAGCCTACTTCTTGGTTTTGGACCTTGAAGGCTTCAAGGGGAGAGCTGGCATCCTTAAGGGCTGATCCCCTGAGAATCTCTCTCGGCATGAGTTCTGTTGTGAACTCGGGTATCAACCTGCCTTGTTGGTAGAACTTTGGCTAGAAAGTTTGTCCTAACCTGCGGTGTTTCTAACAAACTCAGGGGAGCAGTCGATTATGACCAGCTCTCTTGGGGCTGCCGGATGGTGAGTTCCTTCCACTCCCTCGACTACCCCTAGGGGTCATTCGTGGTTCATCTATCTGCTTGCAGCGTTCATCTATCTATCTGATCCCCTGGGAATCTCTCTCGGCATGAGTTCTGTTGTGAACTCGGGTATCAACCTGCCTTGTTGGTAGAACTTTGGCTAGAAAGTTCGTCCTAACCTGTGGTGTTTTCAACAAACAGATACTCAGGGGAGCAGACGATTATGACCAGCTCTCCTGGGGCTGCCGGATGGTGAGTTCCTTCCACTCCCTCGACTACCCCTATGGGTCATTCGTGGCTCATCTATCTGCTTGCAGCGTTCATCTATCTATGCGTGGTTCTATCTATCTGATCCCCTGAGAATCTCTCTCGGCATGAGTTCTGTTGTGAACTCGGGTATCAACCTGCCTTGTTGGTAGAACTTTGGCTAGAAAGTTCGTCCTAACCTGTGGTGTTTTCAACAAACAGATACTCAGGGGAGCAGACGATTATGACCAGCTCTCCTGGGGCTGCCGGATGGTGAGTTCCTTCCACTCCCTCGACTACCCCTATGGGTCATTCGTGGTTCATCTATCTGCTTGCAGCGTTCATCTATCTATGCGTGGTTCTATCTATCCTGTTTGGATCGGCTCTCCTTAAACCGAACAATAGCTTTTATGCCAGCATTTCCTCGATACGTTAATGTATCTCGTTCCACTGTGTCCAAATCAATAGGAAATCCATAGGTTTTCTCTTCCATCATGCGCTTTGTCATTGCAATGAATCTTGTTCTTCCTGAGGTAACATTTTCCACTATCATTCACCTCCGCAATCGGCAACATTCTTTGTACATACTGCCAATTTTGAACCAACGACTGAATTAACGGACCACTTAGTCGGTATTTCATTTGAAACTTCTGTAGATTCAAGTCGACTGTTCCTAAGTAGAATGTTTGGATTAAAAACCATTTATTTTTAGAATCCGTCCAAATTCATAGACGTTGAACATAGAACATAGAAGAACATAGATCCGTATGTTATTCTCCTGAACAAATTTTGTTTCCCCTCGAGATGAATTTTTTTCTACTCACGAAAACTCTTGTACATACAAAGAATTTCCTTACCGTTATTTTGTTTCTAAACTGCATCATACTAATTTGACTCCCATGGGTTAGTGTTTCCTAAGACATTTCTGGTGTTCATCTCCTTCCATTAAGTTAGTCGGCCATTTGAACGAATTTCGTAGTTTAGTCATGATCCAAAGATATATAGTTATATATTTTGCAATATAATGGAATTCATGTTGAAAAACAAAAACTACTCATATTAACCTAATTAAGGAGTTATTAAGGATGAACGTAACATTACTCCAAGTTGGTGTTCGAAAAAAATGTAGTAGCGTAGAATTTTCGAGTATAACAATATTTTTTTAATTAGGAATTGCTGTTTCAAATAATTTTCTCTCGGTGATAATATATAAGCTTGAATGGTGATATCGGTGATATAGGTACTGACTGGGCTCTTGCCGATGTATTGAATGCCTTAACGAAGCTGAATTTAAGGAGAATGAATTTATAATACTGATTAATTCCTATTACAATTAATATTAAAAACTTGTTATCTTTTTCTTAATTTACGTGCAAAAATGAGGTGTGGAACGTGGATGATGTGACTTTATTTTATAGTGCATCCGTGAGTGAACTGTGATTGTAGATACTGTAAAATTGTGTACAATGAAACTCAGTTTTTATTAGGGGTTGAGCTCTCCGTATTTCATGTCATTTTGTCATGGAATAGGGAGAGGAAGGATCATTTAAAAGGCGGATGATTGTGCTGCTTTCGACAGTGGTGCTGTCTCTGGAAGCATAATGGAACTAATAGCCTACATGGAGACAAGACAAGAAAGTGACGAAGAGAAGCCATTTCATTTTGAAACATTATTTATTGGTCCCCTCTGTAAATCTTAGTTGAATCAGTTCTCATTAGCTTCGACAGAGTGCAGCTGTGATAGAGGGTGGATCCTTTTTAACTATGAGTGAACCTTCCTCTCCTTACTCCAAGATTTTATGGTCAATTGATGAAGGTTTCTTCTTCCAAGGTCAAGGTCTTGAAATGCCGGACATAACTGATACTACCCCCCTGTCACTGACGAAATAGTGATAAATCACGATTTTAGAAGAGATGCAAAAGAACTGTATTTCCTATTCAAAATTTACAGAAAAACGAACTTTTATTTAAAAAACTACCTAACACTTCAAACGTTTTGTTACGACGTGTTTCTGAAAATTCACAAAAAATATTCTAAAAAGTATGCTAATTGGGTGTGGCACATAGCTTTCTCGTATCCTTAACCCAATAGTATAGATTGTCGCTTGAGAGGCAACACCCCCTATCGACCATATTTACGAAAATAGGATCTTGGATTATTCCTATTTCTCTTCTCCCGTTGCATAGAGTTTTTGGCTTCAAATTATTCCTACTAGATGAAGGAGTCAAGGAAGCTCGAAAATGATCACAACCCCTATCGACATCATTAATGGCAACAGCCTGTAGCAACCAGTTAGGGTGTGTCAGTCCAGGTATTCCCCTGGAACGGTTCCAACGGTTACAGTGACAAAGATGTAACCATTCCAAATTACCGGTACAGTTCCATTATGGTACTGCCTACCGAGGGCAGTCAAATCCCACTCTCATGACATGGAAGAAGAAGGCAGTCAAATCCTTATCTTCCTTCTTCCATGCTTATGATCTCAACTTGCAATACAAAAGAAGGAATTCGAACAAGTGTTACAAACAGACAATTTATTATAAATGATAGTGACCAAACAATTCAAGGAAAGAATAATTTTTCGCTGCAGTTTGAGAACATAACATAAGAATAATAATACTGGAGACAACTTCCATGCTAAACAGTCCAGAAGAGCCCTTCCCAGTTCAGAGCCTCTCCATGATACTATTATATTCTCAGTCCATAGAAGTGGTAAGGGCGCTTCCAGCTACATGTAACTGAACTGGAGACAAGATCCATGCTTACCAGTCCAAATCCCTTCCCAGTCCAGAGCCATTCTCCATGATATCTTATCGGTCTGTGGAATCAGCAAGGGCGCTTCCCAGTACATGGAACTGAACTGGCCGCAACTCGAACAGGGCATCTCGGTAGTTGTACCCCATAGTAAAACCACCCGCGTCCTTGTGTGAGTGTTGGTCTTCCTCTCACCACCCCACCTCAATCATCTTCCCTTATCCCGCTAGGTCGGTTAAGTCCTGGGCGCCCTCCACTAAATGATTAAAATGTACATATTATGCAACAATCAATGCATGCAACATCAAAAACTTAGACATTAACCCTAATTGGACCATGGTGTCACTAGTGTCACCGAAAAATCATAGGAATTCCATAGCTGTCCCAAAGTCACCAGATTAACTAGATGTCATTGCAATTTAAAAATTAATGGACAGAGCTGAATTTTTTAAACAATTTTTTGTAAGTTATTAGTAGTCAAAAAATGACGTTATGAGACAAACGTTGTCACATATTTCCTTTAAAAATTTTGTCACAACTCTATTTTGAGATTTCAAATGGCTATAAAGAATACTGCTTACCATTAAATTTAAAATTGCAATTTAATTTTGGTTACTCCGGTGACACTCTTGGACAGCTGAGGAGATCCTAAGATGTTTCCGGTGACACTAGTGGTATCATGGTCCCATTAGGGATAAATGACTGCAAACATACGTCCAAAAACTCCCAAAGACCAAAATTACAAGAGTGCCTAGATACGCCCTTGACAGCTGTTAGTATTGCAATCACAGTTCCATTTTATTTATGTTTCTTCCAAGATGTGTACAGGTACAATAGTTGAGACATTCAACGTTGAAGTATTAATATGTTTACCAATTTGAAAACGATATAGTACAAATTTTAAGGTGATTTGCATAATTACGAAATAAGTTTAACGTACCTACCTTAATATTGTGCTTTTGCCTTTTGAAGTTCCACGGTTTGGTATCATTTTTTCGTTTTGTTTTACTGTGTTTTTTTCCTCGAGAAAACCTGTTGAATTTGATGAACTTCTTACTCGAATAAAGTTATGAGAGATGTATCGATTTGCAGTTTCTATCTGACTTTCTTATCCTCACTTGTAATTTTTAACTTAGCTGCTGTGGGTGTATGGAGATGTCAAATAAAAATGACTGTTTACTCGTAATATGGCGTAATAAGGTAATATGGGAGGAAAGTTATCAAACAAAAACAGGGGAAACCTGTATTTGTCTATCCTGCTTTTTACATTTTTTCTCTTCGGTTCTTCGATTTCGATCTTTACTGGTTTTGTGAAATGTTGCCTCCAAGGACTTCACGATCTCAGCGCTTCAAGCGGCCGTACATGAACTATTTCCGGTTGATGTTATCCTCCCGGTTTCTTTAAACGTTCATATTTCCTACACTGTTTTGTTTATTCGTAAGTTAGGAAGTAAGTACGGGCTGAAAGTTTGCTGTAGGTGGTTTTCGAGGTGATGAATCCGATTTTGGGGTCAAAAATAGGAAATTCCGACATGGTGAAATTCCTCATTCAGCTAAAAAATGGAGTTTGATCCTTTTCCCCCGTGACCCTTCAACTTCTTCAGCCAATGACTCGTGTTGAATGTGTTAAGAAGGAACTTTTCCCCTACTAATATAGTACGACTCAGGGGCGACTACTGATAGGAGCATAGGCGCATGTGCACCCCAGCCAAATAAAAAAAAAAAAATTCAAAGTTCGTTCCTATTAGAGATGGGTTGTGACAGGTTTTTCGAGTCACAGGAGCAACTTGTTCCTGTTACTTTTTGGTACCTGATACTTGTCACCAATGTTCCTATGAGCCAAGTCACGGTCGTGGAGCAATCCGGTGGGTGGGACTCCGCCTCTGGTCCCCTCCTCGTCCGTCTGACCCGCACCGGTGAGCTGCTGCAGCCAAAGTTCTTTGAATTCCAATTGTACTCGATCTCGATAGGAAGGTACTTTCTTGGAAACAGAGCAATGGGTGTACGCTTACACTTGAAGTGTCAACGAACTTTCGAACTTCAATCCTTGCATTTCAATTGAAATACTGAAAATAAATACCTATTTCTGCGGGAAAAATTTCTGAAACTTTTTTTGTATGTTTGTTTGAAGGGAGAAACCAAATGCTTAAAACAATGCAGATAAATTAAAAGGAAACAAAATTAAAATGGCAAATGAGTAGGTAGGTATATTGAACGAATGAATGGAAAAGACAATGAGTGCAATATTGGAAGATTATTTTGAAGGAACAGGAAGGGGAGAAAATCAAAAGAAGCGCTGGCGGTTGCACAGCGGAAAGGGGCAAAGGGGGAAGGTGAGGGTGGAGGGAGGCCCGCGAAAGAAAGGAAGGAGAAGAAGGACAGCAGGGGAAGGGGGGAATGGGAGCAGGACGCGTGTGACTGCCTGATGCGATTGTGACTTGAGAAGTGGTTGTGACAGGAAGAGGAAACTGAAGAGCCACCAGGAAAATACCTGGGACTGGACCGAAAATGAAAGGTACGAGGGAACAGAGCAAACGGTAACACCTACACAATGTGACCGCAGTCTCTGATACTTTCGGCTTGTCCCATTTGAGAGTACCTGCTACTTTCCAGTCACTGGGACAAAGTATCAGATTGATACAGAACAACCCATCTCTAGTTCCTATTTGTTTGAAGAGTAAGTTGGCTAGTGACAGAAGACTACGCGCGAAAACTGAGGGGGAGCTCGACCAATCAGCGGCGGTTGGAGCAAAATTTCTCCTCTGCTCTGTGCTGAGGGTGACGTGTTTCGAGGGAGGCAGGCACGTGAGATTGACCAACCAGAGAGCATGAAATGTGCCTTGCGGCGCAAAACTGAATTGATGCGCCTCCGTTAGAGAGCTCTGCAATCTTGGTTTTCTTATTGAGTAATATGTAAACACTGAGTCAAACAAAACTGATAAGGGATTTCCATTTTTCTTTTTCAGTCCACCGTTTTGTTCAAAGTATTGTGATTTTTTTTTTTTTTGAGAGAGAAAAAACACTTTATTGAACATTGTAGAGGGAATGAAGGTGGACAAGGACTCCAGTAGTTGTCGAAACGTAATGGATTTGCCGAAAGTTCAAAATGAGTGATTATTTAGGAGTGTTGTAGGTACGATGAACAATTTGGTGCATTACATTAAACTATTCGCGTTTGTCGGTTGTGGAAAAGTGCGACATTCGAGAAACTGCCTCTTGCCGGCTCTACCTGGACTCCAGCAGACGTTGAAATTTAAAAATCGTGCAGATTCGTACCGTAAGTTTAAAATCGAATATTATAAGAAGGTAGATTGGCTTTGTGGGTGTGAAGTGACTACAAATTATTTTGCTTTGCTTGCCTACTTTGTTCTACCAACCGAAATGAGGCTTGGGTTAAAGACGGCATACGTGCTCTGGTATATTTGCGTATACTGGGTCGTCAAAATATAATGCAACAAATCGGCAGTGCATATCGTCTTAATTTGATGCAAAAATGAAACGGTTAAGAAAAATAGGTACATTTTATCTCGAATCATTGATTGTATCAAGTTCTGCGGTGTTTTCGAACTAGCCATGCGTGTATGAGAGGGAAGACTATTCGAATCTCGGAGTTTTCAAGGGGCTCGTTAATTTTTCTTCCGAATTGGACGATGTTTTGAATTGTCACGGGCAAATATACATTTCAGCTATTGCAATTAGATGGATGCATTTCTTGGGTTTGAACCTTCAATGATTAAGTATTTCAGAATTTCTGTTAACCACTAGAGAACATTTTTCGTGTCTATTGCACGTATTTAGTACTAGTACTAGTACTAGTACGTATTTAGTACTAGTTATTTAGTCTATAGTACGTATTTAGTACCGTTTGCGATTTTAAGAAGAAACATATTGTTTAGTAATGCATGCATTCCAGGGGACGTCCCATTGGATAAGCATTAGATCAGTTAAACCAGTTGGTAAGCGATAAAACTGTTTCACTCGATGTAATTTATTCATTACTTTAGGCAAGAAATAGTGACCCCCCCCCCCTCACCTTTATCCACCATAACATTTCTAGCGGCATGGGAGCCTCGAATCTGCAGAGCATTTTTAAATCCATGATCTACGACACCCAACATGCGAATTCGAGTTCACCCCCCCCCCCACCACCACCACCTCCCCAACGCCAACAATGGTGCCAGTCTGGCACCAAAGCGGAAATACGTCGTAACATTGATCCTTCATCTATTAGTTTTAGTAGGTAGTCCGTCGAGGTTCACATCCGTATTCTAGGTGAAATAAAACTGTTTCACTCGATGTAATTTATTTATTACTTTAGGCAAGAAATACTGACCCCCCCCCCCCCCCACAATTATCCACCTTAACATTTCTAGCGGCATGGGAGCCTCGAATCTGAAGAGCATTTCAAAATCCATGATCTACGATTCCCAACATGCGAATTCGAGTTCACCCCCCCCCCCCCCACCTCCCCAACGCCAACAATGGTGCCAGTCTGGCACCAAAGCGGAAATACGTCGTAACATTGAACTTTCATCTGTTAGTTTTGGTAGGCAGTCCGTCGAAGTTTACATCCGTATTCAAGGTGAAACACAAAAAAAAAAAAAAAACCACGAAATAAGCGGTTTATGGCATCATGGCACCATGGTGGCACCAATTAGTTCCATGGTGGTACAGAGAATAATTCATGAAAATTCGGAGGTATAATGAGAATTTTTCCTCAATTTCAAAGCTTGGGTACAATTAGTAAGTAGTAAAGGAACCAAAATATTGAAAAATCGGATATTTTGTGAATATTATCCCCCCACTCACCCCCTCCCCTTGCGAATTTTGGTACTCTGGTAAAATCATGTACAACTCGGAAGTTATTTAAGTCAAACAAAAAAAGAAACACGCAAATCGGTTGGAAATTGAGGCCTGGGCAGAGTTTACAAGATTATGCACGCAAACGCACGTTTTTTAAGCATTAACCCCCCCTTTCCCCCCCTTAAAAGGCAAAATTCGAAATTCCGGCGACGTAGTGCACAACTAGATAGTTTTCCGCGACGAACAAAAAAAGAACCAGGAAAATCGGTTGAGAACTAAGGCCTGTGCAGAGTACACAAGATTTTGTTACACACACACATACATACACCTATGGTTTTTTTCGCGGATTTGGATTCAGAATGGTCTAAAACGGATTACTGTGTGGTTATTTTTTTTTTCTGTTGAGTGTTGTCTTCCTTCACCCCAGATCGATCGCATAAGGACGCCCAAGTCTTACTGTGGGACGTCCTAAAAAGTTACCAAGATTTATTCCATTTGCATATCGTTGAAATTTCTATTTGGCGGAGAAAAGCACCTATTCTGTCCCTTCTCCTTAGCTACTCCTGATCTCTGTGCCCTGAGTTTCGGGGCAGAAGCCGCCACTGATACGACTTCAAAAAATCTACGGTAGACGAAATAATACAACTCACATTTCAATTTTTAAATACATTTATTCGATACATGGAATATATTATTTTCTTATATCTCACAAACCCTTTTCACACACCATGTTATCATTTGTCGTGAAAAGTAGGTATGCAAAAAGGCACCTAAGAAGGCTTCACTATCCACCTACATTTATTTTGTTATGTACGGATTCAAAGAACATATATATATAATTATATTTACAACTACTCACGTTTTAGTTTAGATATAATTATACATATATTGAACAAATTATTCTATACACTCGTACATCCAAAATCCACAAGATGATGAATAAATGGTTTAATCTTATATAAAATATTTGAAGCCTCTATTAGTTTTCAGATATATCTATGTTTTACATTGATAACCATAATTTTTTTTTGGTATTTTTTTCGAAAAAATTTTGTTCATTAATAAATTATATATGTTTTTATGGAACACACCTTTAATGGTCACTTATCTTACGTACATAATATATACTTCTCATTTTTTTAAATGATACTTTGGTGGAAATTGACAAAAAACTAATTAACGCATGACACCGCCATACAAAACGAGGAGAGACCAACAAAAAACCAGTTTTGACGGTATATACAATGACTTGGTCCAAAATATATGTTTTTAATTTTAATAGGTAGCAGCTATTACTAAAAGTTGTTTGTGGAGTTGAAAATAAAAAATACACCTCTTGTCTAAAAAAATAAAAATAAAATTAATTTTCGTGTGAAATGCTGGATGGTAAGAGCAACAGTGGGTTTCTACGGGGTATGAGAAGTGAATAAAAACAACGATACACTTACTATTCTGACACTGAGCGATTTCATTATGTAAAATAATTCTTATCGGGGTAGTCTATTCTAAAGTCTTTGGACAATAGAGTTTGCGTGGTTCATGATTGAGGCGTGTTCACGCAAAGGTAGCGGCGCTCACACTCGGGGACGACTCAGAAGGAGCTCATGGCGGGTTCTGAGGGAGGAGGATGAAATAAAGAAAGGGATGATGTTCAGTTTGAGAGGCACTCAGGAGACTGGCGGAACTTGGAAATCCTGGGCAGTTTCAAATTACGTCGAACACGACCAGGTTTTTCCGTGCAAGGAAAGTTAGATGATGCGATGCTCTGCGATATAGAAGTATGGGAATACTGCAGGTGTTTTGTTCAGCCCTGTTGGACCTTCCCATTCTAACGGAAGTTTCAAACATCCAGGGCTGAGCAAAGTAGGAACTACAGCATTCTTGAGGTGGAGAATTCATCTACTTCCCAAGTCAGAAGACGTGAAGACATTCTCTCCTAAGAACCTTCAGCTTACTCCTCGCAAGGAGGGTTGTTATCTCCCCCCGATTGAGCGAATTAAGAAGGAAAGAGTTTTCTGCTCAGCCAACTTGGAACGTCTTTCGTCACGGGAGTTCGAGCAGGCTGCTCGTATACGAGCAGAGTTTCAAACATCCAGGGCTGAGCTAAGCCTGGACTACAGTACTCTCCACCATTTTCTCAACAGGATTCTTGAGGTGGCGAATTCATCAACCTGCCAAGTCAGAAGACGTGAAGAAATCTCTCGAGAACCTCCAGCTTCCTCCAATCAAGGAGAGTTGTTAGCTTCCCCTGACCAAGCGGTTAATGCTCTGCTTCAAGAATCCAGAAGAAAAAAGGTTAATGCTAAACCAAGCCACTTTCATCATCCACTTTCATCATGGGAGTTCGAGCAGGCTTCTTCTACTCGTATACGAGAAGAAGGGCTAACATCGAGGGCTGAGCTAAGTGAGGAACAGTACTCTCCACCATTTTCTCAACAGGATTCTTGAGGTGGAGAATTCATCTACCTGCCTAGTCAGAAGACCTGAAGAAATCTCTCTTAAGAACCTTCAGCTTCCTCCTCGCATGGAGAGTTGTTATCTTCTGCTTCAGCTTCAAGATTCTCTTTCGTCATAGAAGTTCGAGTAGACTCATACGGGAAAAGATTCCAACATCGAGGGCTAAGCTAAGTAAGGACTACAGTACTCTACACCATTTTCTCAACAGGATTCTTGAGGTAGAGAATTCATCAACCTGCCTAGTCAGAAGACGTGAAGAAATCTCATGAGAACCTCCAGCTTCCTCCTCGCAAGGAGAGTTGTTAGCTTCCACTGACCAAGCGGTTAATGCTCAGCTCCAAGAATCCAGAAGAAAAAAGGTTTATGCTAAACCAAGCCAGACCCACTTTCATCATGGGAGTTCGAGCAGGCTTCTTCACCTCGTATACGAGCAGAGTTTCAAACATCGAGGGCTGAGCTAAGTAAGGACTACAGTACTCTCCACCATTGTATCAACAGGATTCTTGTGGTGGCGAATTCATCAACCTGCCAAGTCAGAAGACGTGAAGAAATCTCTTGAGAACCTCCAGCTTCCTCCAATCAAGGAGAGTTGTTAGCTTCCCTTGACTAAGCGGTTAATGCTCAGCTCCAAGAATCCAGAAGAAAAAAGGTTAATGCTAAACCAAGCCACTTTCATCATGGGAGTTCGAGCAGGCTTCTTCACCTCGTATACGAAGAGAGTTTCAAACATCGAGGGCTGAGCTAAGCAAGGACTACAGTACTCTCCACCATTTTCTCAACAGGATTCTTGAGGTGGCGAATTCAGCAACCTGCCAAGTCAGAACACGTGAAGAAATCTCTCTTAAGAACCTTATCCTTGAGACCTCTCTTGAGAGTTATTGTCTTCCTCTTTAGCTTGCAGATTCAGAAGAAAAGCTCAAGCTCTTTCATCACGGAAGTTCGAGCAGACGTCTTCCATACGAGAAAAGCTTCAAACATCTAGGGCTGAGCTAGTACTACACCATTCTCCGCCATTTTGTCGAGGTGGAGGATCTCTTCATCTGCCTAGTCAGAGGACTTGAAGAAATCCTCTTCTAAAAATCTTGAGCTTATTCCATACAAGGAGAGTTTGTAACTTCCACTAGCAGAGCAGATGGATCCTCTGCTTCAAGAGCCCATAAGAAAAAAGAGTGTAGAAAATGGGGTTTGCGTAGCCATACTGGATTCCCTTCCACGCGACAGTGTCTATCGTGCATGGCTGAGCAAAGTACAACATTCTCCACCATTTTCTCAGCAAGATTTTTCGAGGAAGAGACTTCTGCTTTCTGCCTAGTCTGAAGAGATCTAAGAACCTTCAGCTTCTCCCATATTATCAGCTGAGCAGAGTCCAGCATCTTTTAGATTCACCGTTTTTCGCCTCATTCTATGTTGGATTCTCGAAGGGAAGCATTGCTTCTTTCGTTCAGCCAAAGGACGGTAAAAATTGTCTTCTAACAAGGGAGATCGAGTAATCTCTTCTCCTACAAGCCAGCTTGAGCACACCACTTGAGCCAATATTTAACAAACAGATCCATCGTCCCTCAAACCGAACATGCATTTCTTCTAAAACACGCTACCACAGGTCACACCACAACAACCATAGGACCTGGAAAATCCCGTAGAGGGAAGGGCGAAAATATCGACAGACCACAGCTCCACAGTCCACCCCTGCACCGATCATCTTCAACCCGTGCAAGAACAGAAGCTCGAGGAACCCGAATCTTCCGAAAAATTCACATTGGTATTTGCACATTTATAAGCCGAAATAAAAAGACAATAGAAACAAAACATAATAAGCACATACTCAGCAAGGAAGAAAGAGTAATAACATCAAAAATATGTTGGTAAGCAATAAATAACACGATTCTTACAATTACGTATAACAGAAATACAACAATACGATAACTCTTTTGCTATTTACATCTTTTTTGAGAGATTTATAGAAAAAACTTGAACGTATTTCATTCCCCTTTCAAACGTGGAAACAAATTTAAACGAAGGTGAAGAAAAACTCTCTTATAGGGTTTTTTGGAATCCATTGCACGTGTTTTTGGCGATTTCGTGAATTCAAAAAAGGGAGCGGATATTGTCATGAAATCCAAATTGGCCTCGAATTAAAAAATGCAGGTTTATTTTCAAATTTCGAGGCGACGAATAAAATCTTGGGGGTAAAACGGTAGAAACTACGTTCAATTTTGAATACAACGAAAACTGCCTTCTTCATTCAGGGCGTTAAACATGATTTTTGGATAAATCAGATAATAACAATAAGCGAGGAATGTAAAGACTTGGTGGGAGCCATTGCAGGGAAATGCGGAGGTAGAGAAGAGCAGAAGTGGTTGACAATATATAAATTTACATGGAACTCAAATTTAGTTGTGGTGCAGAACTTGAAAGTGATGGACGGATTTCGACGATTCGCCTTTGAGATAAAATTCATTTCAAGATAAAATTCGAGTTTTATAAAATAGTTGTCACCTTTGAATTGAGTATTTTCTGGATCTTGAGTGGATGTTTCGACTCAACTTAGGTGTCACTCAAAGAAAAATCGTCGAAATTCGTCCATTGATAACTCCACTATCACGGGGGAGAAACACATGCGGGAGAGATACACAAGGGAGGCTAACCGCGTCAGTACAGCCAGCAGCGACTACAAGTTCTTCACTTCTAAGTTCTGATTGACCCACGAGAGACGCAGCTACCAGCAGCAACTACAAACACGGATTTATCACTTCCATGTTCTGAGCGACATCTACGAGTTTTAAAAGGTGATTAAGAGTTTGAAGGCCTTCATTTACACAGGGAGGTATTTACATGGTTTCTACATGTTTATCATAAATTGCGTAGTGAGAAAATACGATTTTTCATACAAATTCGGTATCGTAAAAAAGTGTATAAAATGACGTAGGTACTTGACGTTGACTTGGAGTACCTACTACTACGATCAACCACTAAAGCTCTTCTCTTCGAAATGATAGGTAGTTCGGCTCTGTCCAAAAATTTAAAAAGAAAAAGACTTAAGACCGGCGACGGTATCTATTATATACAGTTCCGGTGTAGTACAAGGATTCGATAATTGATTCCCTTGAATTTTCTCCTACCTTTTGAAGGTAGTTGAATTAATACCCATTTGGACTCGGAAAAACGCGATCCGCTGGGGGTACCTACGATGATAATCTTAGCGTAACTAAACGAAACAATAGAATGACAAGAAACAATGGAGGAGAACCGAGGAAAACAAGATTTTAAGGTTGTGATTTGAGGAAAACACTTAGTATGGTTTTTTCAACAGTCTCTTGGTTCTGAAGTCGTAGACTTTTCGACAGAAGAAGAGAAGTTCGTTGGCTATTCGGCCTGCTGGTAGTCGGCGGGAGCGGGGGTAGTAGTCTGGCTGGGGAACGACTCGTCTGACTTTGTCCATGGATACGCCGAATTCGGAGGCGCTCAAGCTTTTCTTGTACCTGGAAACAACCAAAAAGATGTGAAATGATGGACAAGTTTATGATAGAAGGAAGTAGCTAAGGTTTCTCTAGCTCCATAATGGGTACAGAACAACTTACAGCATGAATTTGAAGGAGGAAATGGAGAAACAAATGAACTGGCAAAGATTAGGGAGGAGTGGGTAGAGACTGTCGTAACTTTACATTGGCGATGGAGTGAACTAGACCATACAGAACAGAGGTGGAAAGAGCAGTAACAAGAAGCAAGGCAGAGAGGATTTTACTGTTAAGTGGGAGAGGATTGGAATGAACATGCATAGTGGAAAGAGCAGGGACTCAACAAGAAGAGCAGCAAGGCAGAGAGGATTTTACTGTTAAGTGGGAGAGGATTGGAATGAACATACATAGTGGAAAGAGCAGGGACTCAACAAGAAGAGCAGCAAGGCAGAGAGGATTTTACTGTTAAGTGGGAGAGGATTGGAATGAACATACATAGTGGAAAGAGCAGGGACTCAACAAGAAGAGCAGCAAGGCAGAGAGGATTTGTCTGTTAAGTGGGAGAGGATTGGAATGAACATACATAATGGACAGAGCAGGGACTCAACAAGAAGAGTAGAAAGACAGAGATGATTTTACTGTTAAGTGGCAGAGGATTGGAATGAACATACATAGTGGGAAGAGCAGGGACTCAACAAGAAGAGCAGCAAGGCAGAGAGGATTTGTCTGTTAAGTGGCAGAGGATTGGAATGAACATACATAGTGGAAAGCGCAGGGACTCAACAAGAAGAGCAGAAAGACAGAGATGATTTTACTGTTAAGTGGCAGAGGATTGGAATGAACATACATAGTGGGAAGAGCAGGGACTCAACAAGAAGAGCAGCAAGGCAGAGAGGATTTTACTGTTAAGTGGGAGAGGATTGGAATGAACATACATAGTGGAAAGAGCAGGGACTCAACAAGAAGAGCAGAAAGACAGAGATGATTTTACTGTTAAGTGGCAGAGGATTGGAATGAACATACATAGTGGGAAGAGCAGGGACTCAACAAGAAGAGCAGCAAGGAAGAGAGGATTTTACTGTTACGTGGGAGAGGATTGGAATGAACATACATAGTGGAAAGAGCAGGGACTCAACAAGAAGAGCAGAAAGACAGAGATGATTTTACTGTTAAGTGGCAGAGGATTGGAATGAACATACATAGTGGGAAGAGCAGGGACTCAACAAGAAGAGCAGCAAGGAAGAGAGGATTTTACTGTTAAGTGGGAGAGGATTGGAATGAACATACATAGTGGAAAGAGCAGGGACTCAACAAGAAGAGCAGCAAGGCAGAGAGGATTTTACTGTTAAGTGGGAGAGGATTGGAATGAACATACATAGTGGAAAGAGCAGGGACTCAACAAGAAGAGCAGCAAGGCAGAGAGGATTTAACTGTTAAGTTGGACAGGATTGGAATGAACATACATAGTGGGAAGAGCAGGGACTCAACAAGAAGAGCAGCAAGGCAGAGAGGATTTTACTGTTAAGTGGGAGAGGATTGGAATGAACATACATACTGGAAACAGTAGGGACTCAACTAGAAGAGCAGCAAGGCAGAGAGGATTTTACTGTTAAGTGGGAGAGGATTGGAATGAACATACATAGTGGAAAGAGCAGTAACAAGAAGCAAGGCAGAGAGGATTTTACTGTTAAATGGGAGAAGATTGGAATGAACATACATAATGGAAAGAGCAGGGACTCAACAAGAAGAGCAGCAAGGCAGAGAGGATTTGTCTGTTAAGTGGGAGAGGATTGGAATGAACATACATAGTGGAAAGAGCAGGGACTCAACAAGAAGAGCAGCAAGGCAGAGAGGATTTGTCTGTTAAGTGGGAGAGGATTGGAATGAACATACATAGTGGAAAGAGCAGTAACAAGAAGCAAGGCAGAGAGGATTTTACTGTTAAGTGGGAGAGGATTGGAATGAACATACATAATGGAAAGAGCAGGGACTCAACAAGAAGAGCAGCAAGGCAGAGAGGATTTGTCTGTTAAGTGGGAGAGGATTGGAATGAACATACATAGTGGAAAGAGCAGGGACTCAACAAGAAGAGCAGCAAGGCAGAGAGGATTTTTCTGTTAAGTGGGAGAGGATTGGAATGAACATACATAGTGGAAAGAGCAGGGACTCAACAAGAAGAGTAGAAAGACAGAGAGAATGTTACTGCTAAGCATGAATGGATTGGAATGAACATTGATAGCAGAGGTTGAAAGAACAGGGAGTCAACTGATGAGTCCTATCTAATAGCAAAAAGTGGATGAACAGGAGGAGCCAATGGGACCGTCAACCGTACTGAATTCCCTAGGTGGTTTACCATAACATACCTGCAGTATTCGTTGAATGTGAGAACGTAACATTTGTCCTCAATGCAGGCTACGCTGTTGGTATCTCGATGACGGGAAGCAAAAACTTCATCGTCGGGCTGAAGAGGCTGTCGTCCCATGTCAGTGTGCTCAGGTCTGTAGTACCACAGGAGGGAGATCATCATTTCTCCTGTAAAATACAAGTGTGATTAGGTATATAGGCAAACGATATCTGAACTAAAAGGAGTTGCAGCCTTTATTAAGAGAAGGGGTATGGTGTGGAAAGTGCCACAGTGACTCGATCACAGCTGGGGATCACAGCGGGTGCAGCCTCGGTACTCTTAACCTGACCTGGTGTCATTCCTTTCACCCATATTTCACACCCAACTACCTCAACTTCCCATGATGATGCAATGGCAATTACCACAGATTCGACTTTGCCTGTCTGATCTCAGAATTGGGTTCAGCACCAGAAAAAACCGTCCAGAAGAACTAACTACCTTCAGCGGTGTCATAAAATACCTGTAGATGGCCTGTTCAGTGTTTCCAAGGCAATTGAAAAGTGACGATGAACATGGAAGATAATTATCTCTGGATGTGAGCAATTGTGTAGGTTTTGAGCAGTGGCAGCTCGAAAATTAAAAAAAAAACTTGATTCAGCACAAAAAAAGACTACGGGGTTTTAATATGTTGTTGAAGAAATTGCTGCATTGGGTTGCTGTTTGGCAGCCACCTTGTACGACAGCCAAAATGTGACGATGGAAGTAAAGGCTACAATGAGCATTAAATGCTCATTGTAAAATTAAAAAATTAAAAAAGGTAAATTTTACCTACACCAGAGGAAAGATAATCATGAGGTCCTGAATCAAAATCATTGTGGATGCATTTCCTGATTTGATTCTTTACCCTAGGAGAAGGGGATTCGTTAAGGCTGTCACAATTATTAACAATCCTTACCATCATCTGGGTTTTCCCACAAAGAAGCGACTTTGGCGATGAATGGAAGCTGCTGTTTGCGAGGTCCTGACTTCAAGAGTATGCAATCCATGGGGTAAATTATATCTCCTTCAATGTGCCTCATTGCTGGGAAACACCTTCGGAAAACTGGAGTCTCGTCACCCTAGAAACGAGAAAAAGTAACTTGGTGAGGAACTCGTAGGTACTTGGTTAGCTCTCCATCACTGACTCACTACATTTTCAAAATCCATTCTTTCAATCGAGAAATAAACTTAGAGCTATATCATGAGCAAACGTGGTACTTACTGCTAGAAAGACTCTGGCTTTGAAACCTTCGCCTTCCCACGACCACCCATTAGACCATTTTAGACCGTTGGGGTGAGTTTTGGTTGGACTGGCAAGGGACACCAGCTCTTTACAAATAGGCTTCTTTCCAGACCTCTTAGGCTCTGATTTGATAACTGAAAGTGTCAAATTATTATGAGTAACCATGGAAAAAGCATTTTAGTGACCGAATTATGTTGATAAATATGTAAAGAAGGTACAAACCTTTGGCTTTTGTAATGTCTTTCTTAGTTCTTGCAACTGTCTTCAACGGCACAGTGGCGATTGAAGTTTTGGGGCAGTTCTTCAGCAACATTTTCTGGACTGCCGCTTGACAAACTGTTTTGGCGCTTTTGCTGATTCCATTTTTTAAAAGAGGAGCAGCTGGTTTTTGGATAACGTTGACTTTTTTCACGATAGCGCCGTCCATGATTTTCGGCACACCGTTTGTGACTGTTTTTGGAATGCCATTTGCAACTGGTTTCAGTACTTCTGGCGGCGTTAATTTCGGTTTCTTTTCTGGATTGACTGCTGTGAGGGGTTTGTCAGCAGGTTTCTTCGTCTGACCTCTCGTGCTGACTGGAGGAGTCTTGATTGGCTCGGATTTCGAACGAACAGGAGTGACCGAGCGGCGTCTTTTAGGAACGACTTCTGGACTGGGTTCTGGAACTGACAAAGGCCTGTCGGGTTCAGCCTCGCGTTCTTCCGCAACAGGGGAAACCTGCCTTTCGATGGACGGCTTCCTTTTGGGAGGTCTGGGTCTCCTTTGCGCCGCCTGCACTTGATTCTCCAGAACTGGAGGACCTTCGGCAACCAAGGTCTGGGGGTGTGATGGCTCCACCGGTCTGATCTCCTCTCTCGTTTTGGTTTCTTTGGTAGGTTCTGTTTCTATGATGTTGGGAGGAGACCAGGATGGCGGGTTTCTGGCTGTGGAAAGCGCCGGCGAAGCTGGAGGTGGCAACCCTGAAAATGACGAGCAACTGTATTTTTCCGGAATCAGGAAAAACGGGAAACAGAAAAACTGTAGAAAGAGTGGTTCAGGATTGAACCCACACCCTTCTGCAGTACATATTCCAAGCACCTAAGGAGCTGATGGCGACAGCTTAGAACTAAGATATCATACAAATTTCTGTTTCCAGTTTTTCCTGGTTCCTGGCTAAATTAAGTACACAACAGCGACTAGGTAAATGAAAAATGAACAGAAACGAACAAAATGATGAATAAATTAAAAACTGTGTGTGTGGCTTCGTTTTCAATTGAAAATCAGAAATTTGTGATTGAGAACGAGGTAGATGGGAATTGGGACAAAGCAAATAAAACTTGAGGGAGTATTCTAGTGATAAATGTACGAAATTGTTCGGTTCTAGATGATGTTGAGTGATCGTAGGAGGATAAATTTAAGTATAATTATGTAGGGCGATGCAAAAAATGTACCATGCAACGTACAATAACCAATTAGTGGTCAGCATTCCCCAGCTTCCATGTAAAATTTCGTTCGTTTTTTCATTAGGGTAAGGTCACCAATAACAGGCAAGATTCCAGTTTTTCATTAATTGAAAATACAAACGATTTTTTAAAGAATCAAATGAGACCATTTCAGAGCTCTGTAGGACCTGATCAGCGTTGATTGTGATATTAATTATAAACAGGCAAACCTAGAGGTCGTTATTGGGTTGGATTGGTTAGTTCACAGTACTGTCGCTAGAATGTGGTATAACTTGTGTAACAACCTTTATTTTTGCAATTTCCATCCAAATTGGAAACAATTTTCAGGGATTGTGTGTTTGGGACTCTATCAAGTTTGGTGTCTGTTACTGGGAATCATTAGATTGTTTGGTGTCCGTGATTGGAGATCATCAGATTGTTCGGTGTCTATTACTGGAGATCACAAGATTGTTTGGTGTCTGTTACTGGGGGTCATCAGATTGTTAGGTGTCTGTTACTGGGGGTCATCAGATTGTTAGGTGTCTGTTACTGGGGGTCATCAGATTGTTAGGTGTCTGTTACTGGGGGTCATCAGATTGTTAGGTGTATGTTACGGGGGGGGGGGGGGGTCATCAGATTGTTAAGTGTTAGTAACTGGGGATCATCAGGTTGTTTGGTGTATGTTACTGGAGTTCACTAGATTGTTTGGTGTATTGTACTGGGGATCATCAGATTGTTAGGTGTTCGTAACTGGGGGTCATCAGATTGTTTGCTGTATGTTACTGGGGATCACCAGATTGTTAGGTGTCTGTTACTAGGGGTCATCAGATCGTTAGGTGTCTGTTATTGGAGATCACTTGATTGTTTGGTATATTTTACTGGGGATCATCAGATTGTTCGGTGTCCGTGACTGGAGATCATCAGATTGTTAGGTGTCTGTTACGGGGGTCATCAGATTGTTAGGTGTATGTTACGGGGGGGGGGGGGGGTCATCAGATTGTTGAGTGTCCGTGACTGGAGATCATCAGATTGTTAGGTGTCTGTTACTGGGGGTCATCAGATTGTTAGGTGTATGTTACGGGGGGGGGGGGGGGGGTCATCAGATTGTTAAGTGTTAGTAACTGGGGATCATCAGGTTGTTTGGTGTATGTTACTGGAGTTCACTAGATTGTTTGGTGTATTGTACTGGGGATCATCAGATTGTTAGGTGTTCGTAACTGGGGGTCATCAGATTGTTTGCTGTATGTTACTGGGGATCACCAGATTGTTAGGTGTCTGTTACCGGGATCATCAGATTGTTTGGTGTTTGTTATTGGAGATCACTTGATTGTTTGGTATATTTTACTGGGGATCATCAGATTGTTCGGTGTCCGTGACTGGGGATCATCAGATTGTTAGGTGTCTGTTACTGGGGGTCATCAGATTGTTAGGTGTCTGTTACTGGGGGTCATCAGATTGTTAGGTGTCTGTTACTGGGGGTCATCAGATTGTTAGGTGTCTGTTACTGGGGATCATCAGATTGTTAGGTGTCTGTTACTGGGGATCATCAGATTGTTCGGTGTCCGTGACTGGAGATCATCAGATTGTTCGGTGTCTATTACTGGAGATCACAAGATTGTTTGGTGTATGTTACTGGGGGTCATCAGATTGTTAGGAGTCTGTTACTGGGGATTCACCAGTCTGTTACTGGGGGTCATCAGATTGTTTGGTGTATGTTACTGGTGATCATCAGAATGTTTGGTGTATGTTACTGGGGATTACCAGATTGTTAGGTGTTTGTTACGGGGGGGGTGGGGTGGGTGATCAGATTTTTAGTTGTCTGTTACTGGGGATCATAAGACTGTTCAGTATCTGTTATTGGGCGTCATCAGATTGTTCGGAATTGAGTTACCCTGAAAATTATGACTTAAGTTTGTCCGTTACTAGTGACCTAACTCTATGTGCGATCAACTTAGGAAGGTGCATTTCAGAAAGGTGATACGAGTAAGATAATTTAAGCTACCTGCACTACCCCTAGCAGGGCTGGGAGGCCCATTATTGGGGTTGTTGGTCTCCAATGACAACGCCAAAGCGACGTTGGGCATGGAAGACGCGGGTTGCGTTGCCGCTGGGACGGAGAGCCCCTGCTGCTGTGCACCTTGCTGCTGCGCCTGCTGCTCTGAGCTGCTGAGGACGGTGGTCACCTGCTGGCTCATCTGAGCAGAGTTTTGTGCCTGCTGCTGCCCAGGCCCTTTACTGGCACCAGTAAGGGGCCCAGTAAGGACGTTTTTTGGAAAAGACGACATTGTTGGGCAGGGGCATGGCTGATAAGATGGATCAGCTAGAAAAAAAGAAATTTATATTATAAATACAATAATTTTAATTTTCTTAACATATAAGTTTCTAATGTTACTTCAAAATTCTGTATTATTTGCAAGCCCAAATTTCAATAGTTTGTCTCACATTGTCCTACTTTCTTTATATTCTTATTTTTAATAGCCATTCAATTACACTAAAAATATAATTTTTTATAAATTAACATTTACAAGGTAACTAACTAATAAAATATTAGAAATAGAGTAGGTACTCACACATAAACATAGGCGCTCTCAGGGGGGCGGGGTGAGAGTAGCACGTCGGCGGCGCCGCGTGGGGGTAGTAGTAGGGCTGGGGCGGCGGCTGAGCTACCGGGTGCGGGTGAGGGAACGGCTCTATAGGGCCCCCAGGCCCCGGAGGGGGCCCGTGATAAGGGTCCGAAGTCACCATCGGGACGCCTGAAGTGGAGCTCGCGCCAGGCGCTGGACCATGCCCCGGCCAATAGCCTCTTCTGAACCCCGGGTGCGGCGGGTACTTCAAATAAGGACTGTAGCACTCCTGATAGGGTGGCTGGAAATACAAATAAAATATGAAATAAAAAACATGCCCAAAATATTATGAAGAAATTACTGACAAGCAATCACTTCTTGCTTTCCCCTCAGCCAATCAGGAGATTCCGAAAATGGTTAATCCGTTTCAAGTCCCAGTAAGTCAAAAAAGTCAATTCATTCAGCAAGAAAAAATGAGCTAAATGACAGACTAGTCAGCCTTGTGGGTGTGACACATAGCACCAATCGTTAAAATGATACAATCACCTCTTGGTTAAAAATTTTTTAAACCCTCAAAACTCAGGCATCCTCGACAAGATGCTCACTGCTTACTTTGCTAAAATTCAAGAGACATGGAATATGCTCTAGCTGTGCATCCACAATGTCCAAATAATTTGAGATAATGAACTATCGCCGGTAAGCCTAAAAACTGCGCCAGAATCTCAGCTTTCCGACGGTGCAATCAAAAAATATTTTACAATCGAATCTGATCTATCGAATTTGAGCGCGGAAAAACGTGCGATTTTTTTCAACGAAACGGGCATTGAAAAATGAAAAGTTTTTGAAAAGTTACTAAGTTCACTTTTTAGGTTGCTTTATTCCCCGTAAAATTCAACTGAACAAATTTTATTTGGTATTAGAGAGAAAGGATATTGAATACTCTTTTTAACAGTATCCTCAAATTGTAATTATCACAGCAAATTAAAGGAGTTATTACCAATTTAATGACGTAAGGTCAAAATCACGCAAAAACTGCGATATATTACGTACGATCGGAGTTCTTTTTCAGAAAACATAGTCCTCCTAGGGGCCAACGTGGATAAATGAAAAAGGCGAGAAACCTTGACTGGAGCTGAGGTGACGCATAAAAACCTTTGCAACTCAATAATGCGTATACTGCGGGTGCAAAAAAAGCCATACGTATAATCAGTAACTCAAGTTACTATAAGCATTGTAGGCCACTCTTCAAGCAGCTTAAAATCATGACAGTAATAAATCATTACATCTTCATCTCCGTCAAATATGTCAAGCTCAGTGACTTTCCTGTCAGAGGTGACTCCCACACATATGATGTTAGAAGTAAGAACCAGAAGGACCTGCCTTCTAATAGACTATCTCTAACACAGAACCAGTACCAGCGCACATCTTTAAAGCTCTACAACGCAATCCCATTGAAGATCAGGGAGTTGAAATACATGCAATTTGAACGAGTGCTCAAGAAATTCCTGACGTTGAATCCTTTCTACAGCATCAAAGAATACTTGGAAAGTGATATGAAAAAACATGTAAACTTTTTTTTTTATTTTTTTTAATTTTTTTATCGCTCATACTTTTATTGAAATGAATTACGGGAGCGAACGATGTTTCGCTACATGGTGCGATCCTGGGGCTGTTGTTGGTGTCGTATTTTTTCTCTTGAGGGAATTTCCGTTTGTAGGATGAGAGAAAGGAGAATTTTGATCTTCGAGGTAGGTGTAGTGTAACATGTAAACTGTTTAACTGTGTGACATGGGTGTTATACTCGTATTTAAGGAGATGTAGTTTAGTCAAGTAAGTATGAATATCTATCGGCAACGGAGGAAATTTATAACAGTACTCACTCTTGCTTTTATAAACTAGATATGAGGTGCTCTGGAATATGTGTAAGCAAGAATGATACGCTAGTCTGTAAGTCAGTCATCTAGTCACTTTGTTTATCTGAGGTTAATTTTAAATTATCTAGTCATCACGAAAAAGTCACAATCTAGTCACTATTTGTTTATTTCTATATAAATGGTTATTTTATGACGTTGACTATTGACTATAATTCAGTGTAATTGAAGGGATGACTTTTGAACCTTGTTATTATGTGAATGTTGACTAGTAATAAGATATTTTTGTGACGTTGGATGAGAGATTAAAGTGTTGAAGCGAGCTATTTAGACGCATTCTAGCCTTGTAAAAGGATTTTGAATGAAGATGTTATTACTATTATTATTATTATTATTTGCTCAAACCCCTTTTCTCACCGACTGCAGGGACAGGTTACCTATTTCACGTACTCCCGAGACCTTCCGAGGTCTCCTCACTCAGGCCTCAGGTTGCCTTCCTTATAGCCTCATTAATTTTATGTATGACCCTTCTTAAATTCCCTATTTGCGGGGTTTTCCGAAATTTCGCCTAGAACCCCGTTAATTTTGATTAATTTGTTAATCAGGTACTCAAAAGAATGAAATTTTCGATTTTTTCCAAGAATTGGAGGTAAATCGGAAATGGCAAATCGGAGAACGGTCGTTTCAAATGAGTTTCGGATCCCGAAGAAAGAAGTACGAAGAAATTTCTCCCTTAGAGGGAAAAACAATAATCATGGATATGTCCACTATTGTAAATGTAATTTGAAAATTAAAATGATGAAATAAAATACATACAAGATATGTACCTACCTATTAATTTTTCAATGAATTAACAGAATTTTTTTCTAAAAAAAAACTCCAATCGCTCGTATACAGGGTGTCCCATATGTTATCCACTAAATTTTGGGGGTCGATTCTACAACTAATTTGCAACAAAAAATGTCTCAAAGCAATTTTTTTAACCCCCTTAAAATCCGACTTTTTTACTTTTAAGATTTTTTTCGTGTTTTCGACCTTACACCTTTAAAACGGTCATAACTCCCTTAAATTGCACTCAAAAATTAAAAATAAGGATACCGTTGGAAAGAGCGTTAAATTTTTCAACAGATGAGCCGTTGACAAATTGAGAAAAACTGAACTCTAGAGTAGTTTTTTTACCTCAAACTTTAAAATTTGTCAATTTCTGTTTTTTTCCAAAAATTTTGATAATTTTTCCCCATGGAAACAAGGTATTTGCCAGAGAGGCTAAAAGGCCAAAAACTTCTCCGTTTCATCAGCTTTTCAACGGTCACCCAATTTTTAGTTTCACTGTGGAATTTGAGGGAGAAAATGGTGTTTCAATGCGAAAAAACGTGCATTTTTTTCAACGAAATTGACCGTTGGACGGGAGGACTCCGGGGTCTGCTCCGCCGCGCCTCTTCCCAAGCACCACGTCCCCACGTCTAACCGTCGATTTCGTTGAAAAAAATACACGTTTTTTCGCATTGAAACACCATTTTCTCCTTCAAATTCCACAGTAAAACTAAAAATTGGGTGACCGTTGGAAAGCTGATGAAATGGAGCAGTTTTTAAGCTTTTGAGCCCCTCTGGCAAATACCTTATTTCAACGAGGAAAAATCATCAACATTTTCACCAAAAACAGAAATTGACTGTTTTTCAAGTTTGAGGTAAAAATACTACTCTAGCGTTTTGTTTTTCTCGACTGGTCAACGGCTCATGTATTGAGAAATTGTACGCTCTTTTCAACGATATCCTTATTTTTAATTTTTGAGTCTAAGTTAAGGGAGTTACGACTGTTTGAATGGTGTAAGGTCGAAAACACGAAAAAAATCTTCAAATTCAAAAAAGTCGGATTTTAAGGGGGTCAAAAGAAAATTGCTACGAGACACTTTTTGTTGTAAATTAGTTGTAAAAACTACTCCCGAAGTTTGGTGGATAACATATGGGACACCCTGTGTATCGCAGTATTCTAGAGAACCTTGCTTCATAGCTACCGATATGTACCTAGCTGTGATTTTGTTTACTGGTTGCAGCGTTGCATTTTTTGTGGCAAAAAAAAGTGTCGCGAAAAATTCCTTGACCCCCACCAAAAGACATTTTATCCATGCAAAATTTTTACAATTGAAATAACTCGGTAAAGAAGCCTCTAAAAAATTGCTAGGAGATATTTTTTGTTGCAAATTAGTTGTAGAATCGACCCCTTGAAGGAATGAGATCTGTATTGAGGACACCCACAAGTACATGCACGACGTACCAACGGTTGGGATTTTATGGTATTAGATATGTTTTTTGGAAAAACTTCAGGAATCGTTTTAAAACTTTCCAAAACGGAAAAAAATCAAATGAGGGTACAAATGCTTAGGTGAGTGGAATCAGATTACCTTAGTCAACTAGGTATTAGTGAAGCAGACTGGTTATGACTGCTGGGAAAGGTTCATTCGGAGCGTGAAAACGTCTTTGAAGGTAGTTCTTCACCACCAGGCACGCACTGATGAAATCAGCTCTTGGCGGTTGAAGTTTAGTGCAGGGAATGGCGGTCCTCTGACCCATTTGTGATGATCCAGGGGCACTGACCTCCAACAATGTCCCTCTATGAATCCTATCGCGCCAGAAATCCTGATACGTCTGACTCATAAGACATCAACAATTGGCGTATTACTTTCGATGGGTCCCGAGTTGAAAGTATGTAGAGGTGATGGACCCAACTATAGCCAGAGCTTTCTGTCCTCAAGAGGTGATCATCGGCTGCTATCTTGGTACTGATAAAATCACTTCCACCAAGTTCTACCAAATATGTAGATCGACCCAAAAAAACACACTACGTCAGCTGATTGGGGATGGGGTCACCTGGAATTAAACTCCTTTGCCGAGCTTTCGGTAAATTGATTACCTTCTTTTGAACTGAAATGAACTCGTGGAGATGCGACCATAATTATTGAAAATCAAATGACATGCAATGAAGAAAATGAATAAAACATTAACTTCCAGGGAAACTGGAAGACAGAACAACTGAATAACAAGTTGAATAACAGCTTGGCATGATTCATTCTCTCCAAGCTGTGATTCATCACAGGAATCAAACAATCAAACTTGTGATTCATCAAACTGGAAGACAGAACAACTGATTAAATGGAAGATGAATGCTGATGGATGATTCATTCTCTCCAAGCTGTGATTCATCATCCATTTATTCAGTTGTTCTGTCTTCCAGTTTCCCTGAAAGCTGATGTTTTATTCATTTTTTCATTTAATGCCATTTGATTTTCAATAATAATTATAGTGGCATCTCCATATTATACAGGGTGCCTACACTCAAGATCGGCATAACTTCAGGGTTCGATTCTACAATGTATTTCCAACAAAAAATGTCTCCTAGAAATTTTCTTTTAACCCACTCAAAAATCCTTTTTTTCACTTTAAAGGTTTTTTTTCGCATTTTCGAACTCACGGCACTGATAATATCAGTGACCATATTATGGTCATAACTCCCTTATTTTTCCTGAAAATTCAAACCTGACTACACCGTTAGAAAGAGCGTTAAATTACCAAGCTACCTAGTGCAAAATCAAATCTTTCAGCAATAAAATATTTTCAAAAAATCAAGTCAAAAAGCAAACTTTAAAATGTTTTTTGAAACTTGACTTTCTTCGACCAACGTTTTCACTCTAAATCCCTGCCAATTTCGATGGGCGCTCTTCGGAGAAAACATGCTCAAATTGTCAGCTTTCCAACGGTTTATCAGTTTTTCTTTTTAATATTCAAATTGGAAGAGTAAATTAAGTTTGAATGTCAAAAAACGAGTGTTTGACATGAAAATCCAGTGTTTCAAGCGGTTTATGGTCCCCCTCGATCTCGAAGCGGTTTGGTATCATTTTCTATGTAATTATTTACGCTGAATCCATTGGTGATACTCCCGAATGATTCCGACTGCTAGAAAGTGGATTTTTCGAAGAATACCTTCGGTTTACGTACATGAAATACGCATTATTCGTAGATATCATAAAGTAATACCTTTCTACTCAACAAAAACTTCAATCAGCTACAAATTCGGTGTTTTTATTGAGTAGGGAGGCTGTTACTTTATGGTCACTACAATATCTACGAATAATGCGAATTTTATGTACGAAAATCGAAGGTTTTCTTCGAAAAATCCACTTTCTAGCCCTCAGAATTATTTGTAAGTATCACTATTAGATTCAGCGTAAATAATTACATAGAAAATGGTCCCAAAATCGTCGAGCCATTTTGAGATCGAGGGGGACCTTAAACCGGCATGAAACACTGGATTTGCTTGTGAAACACACAAATTCATTTCATTTACTCTTTCTTTTTGAATGTTGAACAGTGAAATTGATAGACCGTTGAAATGCTGACAATTTGAGCATGTTTTCTCCGAAGAGCGCCCATCGAAATGGGCAGGGATTTAGAGTAAAAATGTTGGTAAAAAAAAGTCAAGTTTCAAAAAAAATTTGAAGTTTGCTTTTTGACTTGATTTTTTGAAACTATTATTGCTGAGAGATTTTGATTTTCCACTAGGTAGCTTGGTAATTTAACGCTCTTTCTAACGGTGTAGTCAGATTCGAATTTTCAGAAGAAATAAGGGAGTTATGACCATATCACTGCTGTAAGGTCGAAAACGCGAAAAAAAACTTTAAAGTGAAAAAAAAGGAATTTTGAGTGGGTTAAAAGAAAATTGCTATGAGGTTATGCCCTTCTTGAGTGTAGACACCCTGTATTGACGCTGTATGCTCACGGAGTAACACGTCCTTCGATCCCTGAAGAAGGTAATAAATTAACCGAAAGCTCGGCAAAAAAAAGGAGTTTAATTCCAGTTGACCCCATCCCCAATCAGCTGACGTACCAAGTTATACACTTTGAATATAATATATTCATATTTTGAGAGCCCCACGATGGAGAAGGCGCTCTACCAAAAGATGAATTTGATGTTTAGACATTTCAATTTAAATTTTCTTGTTGTAGAGGATGTTGGATATTTCAGGCGATACATTAATTTCGACGACAAGGATCGTTGTGATGTTGGTCAGATGTTTTGAGTAAATTTCTGGATGATTACTTATTTGTGTTGAATGCGTACGAGGTCTATCATTCTATTTCAAATTCTTCAAGGTGTATCAGGCTTGACTCGCCAAACTTCAGTAATCGATTCTACGATTCTTACAAGGCATTTCCAACGAAAAATGTCCCCTTATAATTTCGTTTTAACCCCTTGTATTTTCATTTTTTTTTACAATTCAAGATTTTTCGTGTATTTGACCTTGCGACACTAAAATGGCCGTAACTCCGTCAATTTTTGAGAAAATCAAAATCTGATTTCACCGTTGGGAAGAGCGTTGAATTTCCTATCTCCCTGAAGGCAAAGCATTTTTTTCAAAATAGGACTCAAGGGTCAAAAGTAACCCTTACGACTTAATTTGTCTGATTTGTTGAAATCACTACTTTCTTTTATCACTAGTGGCTGACGACAACCGCCTACCAACCTCTCTCCAACGAGGGAAAAAGTACCTCAAAATGTCAGCTTTCCAACGGTATAATCAAACAATTGTTTACAATCGAATTATTTAAATCAAAGAAAGTAGCGATTTCAACAAATCAGACAATTTCAATGTTTAGGTTATCGTTTGACCCTAGAGTCCTGCTTTGAAAAATTTGGTTTTATCTTAGGTAGAAAGGAATTTTTTTCCACTCCTGCCATTTCCAACGGTGAAATCAGATTTTGATTCTCTCAAAAATTGTGGGAGTTATGGCCATTTTAGTGTCGCAAGGTCGAAAACACGAAAAAAAATATTAAAATTGAGAAACCTAATTGCTAAGTACTTAAGTGATTTTTTTCTGTTGCATTTTTTGCCTGATACGCCCAGTATAATTATTATTACATACCTATCTGCATTCTATAAGTGGTGCCATTGGGTTACATAACTTTCAGTGGGTAAGGAAAGTACCTACCTGAATGTAGGGGTAGTAGTTGTGAGGAGGCGGCGGATACCCCGCGGAGGCGAAGGGAGGAGGCCGGTACTCCTGGGGTGGCGGAGGCTCGGAGGGCGGATCTCCAGGGCGGGACGTCGGCTCGGGGCCCGGACTCCCCTTGGTCGCAACGGCCGGTGGAGCACTCACCGCTGGGAGCGCTGACGTCGAACTGCTGGCCGCAGCGTGATAGTGTGATATCAAGGGCCCTGCTGGCTGATAGTAACCTGCAACAAGACAAGATCACAGTCACAAAAGCGTTCAAAAATGCCATCACCTAACAGCAAAAGTTTGAAAAATGTTGAAAAAATCGGATTTCAATTCTAAATCATTTTAGGTATGATACACAAATTTTCAAAATTTGGTGATTTACCTTTACATTTGGTTCGACAGAAAAAAGCATAATAAACCGTGTCCACCTTTCCAAATATTAAGGAAATGATCAATATTTTTGTCAGATAGGAATTTTTTTTACCTCAATCTTCACCTCGCAGGAAAGTTTTGGAAGGATTTTAATTTCTTCGATTCCTCATGTTTTTGGGGTGCTGAATCCCAATTTGAGGTTCGTCACTGTTGTACCTTTGTCAAGGCTGTTATTTACTACAACCACCACCAGAGGTAACGTACCTATTCCTTTCATATGAAGAAAAATTTGTAACCTTCAATAAGGATAACAATAAAAGAGATACACCAAGCGTTCAATGAGACCACATTGTCTTATTATTTAATTTTTTCCCCTTTCCAAAATGATAATCTGAAGTTTAGTAGCGCAAATTAGTTCAAATACTGCAGCCACCAACATTAAAATTGAAAAAAAAAAATGCAAAAAAGGCGAATTTGTTGCCTATAACTCAGAAACGATCAACTTTTGGCAAAAAAAAACTTGAATATGCAATAAGAAAGCAAGTTAAATTTGCTAAAAATTTTATTTTGTACTTATCTGTATTTATTTGTACTACTTGTACGTATTATTTGTATTAACTGTACTGATCTATGACTGTATACATGTGCTACCGTATTTGTGTGCTGATGTACCTACACTCGTGTGAACGTGTGTGCGAGCCCTTGTGAAGTTTCTCAAAATTCTAAATCTTTTTAATAACTTGGGGTTTTCAGGTTTTGTAACTGGGTTCTCAGTAATACATGAATGACTAAATCCGGGTTTGCGAGTAGAGAAAAGGCGATGTTTGGGGAGACAGCTGAAAGACGCATACTTTCAACCAGCTCTGGGATCTAAACAAAAAACGTATGGAATGAAATTTGTAGAAAATGTAACGTGCTTTCATTTTGCATATAATATTTTTTTGCCAAAATTAGGTCGTTCTTGAGTTATAGGCAATAAACAACCCAAAAATCACTTTTTTCGTCTTATTATTTTATTTTTTTTTTCAATGATCCGTCACGATATTTTTGGTCAGAAACCTCAGATTCGGATTTAGCACCCCAAAACACATAGGTAAGAAATAGAAGAAATTAACCCCCCCCCTCCCACCAAAAAAACATTCCTGTGAAAAATTTGACTGGGCTAGTTATTCGAAAAACAAAGATGATATCGTTCTTTCATGAAATATTGAAGTACATTGACTAGCTAATTCTCACCCCAGTTTACAACATTCGGCAAATTATGGTAATTTGGGATTCCAACAGTATTGAGCAATGAAAAGTTGTGACCTTTGCAGATATATGATCTACAATGTATGTAAACATGTGTGCATGCAAAAGTTACGACCCCGTTATGTAATCATTGGCAGCGTTTATAGTGTTTTGGATCACAATTTCGATGCTTCAACAAGTTATAATAATAATTATAATATCTAGTTACCACGCGTACAGCAAAACTCTTCACTGCAATCTCCATGGTTACTATGATTAGGTAGTCGTAGTTTGAATAAAGTAAGAATATTATTATGTACGATATTGTGTGAGGATCCACTTGAAAGGATATTGCATTACACGTAAGCGGTAAGTGTGTAGATCTAGAAGCCTGTCAGATACCAGTTCTAAGCACTAATTTTAAAATGAAGCTGAAATTTCACGAGAGAAACAATGTTTAAAACCAACCAAGCAAATTTTGTCGCATCCTGTGTTCAGAAATGGGTACAGAAATACATTATTGTATTCTGCATTATGAACGGTGTGGGGTAAAGCCTCTGTAATCTACTGCAGATACAAAACAAACTTACAGTATTACAGTTCTCTGGATAGGCATGAGGTTGGAGCGGTAAAGATATCAGCACCGACGTCAGTTAGGAACAAAGTAGGTGAAGATGAGCTTTGCTTAAATTTTAATTTCTCAAGATTTTGCCAAAAAATTATTCAAGGATTAATTTGAAATGTACAGGATTGTTTCTTTCTTAAGAGAATAAATAATGATTTCAAAAACCCGTCCCTATCTGGGAATATCAGAATCAGATTAAAACCAAAATATAAAAATAACCATTTATTAGGTTTTTACAGCCAAATTTCCATAATTTTTCTATGCTGCCTCTATGTAGGAATTGCTTCCTTCTCTATTGATAACTAAATAAAAAGCAAGCATAACAACGATTGATTTAATTTGTTTTCAGCAGGAAAAGTAACTCAAGCGATGTTGAAAATCGGTATTTTGACTGGCATGAGGTGTCCGTTGATTTTTAGTAGGCGAGCGGGGTCGACTGGCGACCTGATGAAAGACTGTGGTTGGGATCGTCTCTTGAAGAACGCCTATTGCCTCAAAGAAGCGGATAGGAAAGACAACAAAGTGGAGATGCGCAAAGCGAAAGAACCTCAAACCGGGCTGGCCGGACAGAAGATATCAGTAAGTGTACAGAGGAGTGTTGAGAGTTGATTAGATAGATTTCTGGGAACTGGATTCAATCCAGTTCATCCAGCTCTTCCAGTTCTTAGGTTTTTAGTTCACTAGACCAAAATACAAAAGTGTTGAGTTGGCTAGTTACAGAAGGGGGCTTTAGATGGGAGAGGTTATTGAATAGCGTATATTATGTATTGGATTAGAGAATATTAAATAGCGTCCATTCTTCAGTCCAATCATGTAAATTCGAGTAATGGGAGAAAAAGTATTTTATCATAATGCAGTAATATACTATAGTATAATTGATATAATCAAAAAACCTATCATATTATTTGTGTTTCACAATATAAATATACCTATGTGTATTTATTTTTCACATGTTAATATATTAAAAAGAGTTGCCGAAATATCAACTTAATCTTTCTTTTTTCTTGGTGTATTCTTGTGTAAAATATAATAAATAAATGTATTTATCAATTTAATTACCCAGAGGGAGTAATTTTGCAAAGATCCTACCCTACAACACGGGCCAAGCCTAACGTCGGGTAGGAAATCAGAGCAAACCGCATCGGTTTATTAATTTTTTCTTCTTCTTGTAAAAAATTGTACAAAATGGAGCCAATAAACAAATATCTACCTAAAATAAAATGAAAAAATCCTTTCTCTCGGGCAGCTAAGAATGAATGTTTTGAGGCTTGAGTTTTTCCTGACTTCAGCTCCATCCATTTCTCCTATATCCACCCTGTGAGGAGATTCAGTAAGAAGATCTACTCAATTTTGCTGCTTGAGAGAATCACAAAACCAACATAGTAGAGGTTTTGTGAATGTTTGCAAATATTATTAACGACCAGCAAGGTTCATCACAAGCTGAAATGTACGAAATTCGAACAGTTACTCCAATGGTTCCCTCAAAAATGTCTTTCATAGTGTAAAGGAAAAGAGAAGTCATATTTATAAGTGCTCACATCAAAAAGTTGTTTATCACACAATAATGAGCTAAAAAGTACAATAATTTATTTACAGATGAGTAAAATGAATAAAATAACAATATTTATTATTTGCGGGGTTTTCAAGGTGGATACGCATTGCGAGATCAAGTGTCTGCAGTACATTGACGGAACTCCACGAAGGGCAGTTGAAGAAACTCACGCAGTTATAAGGAGAAGACCGAAATTGGTTACTCAGCAAGGTAGGGAGGATTTTTACAAATTTTAACTCGATTATCTCAATAGTTTTAATCGTACATTCGAATTCTACAAGCTTGAAAACGTCTGGGTATGTAAAATGCCACTTTTGAACAATAGTTAACAGATTTCATTTATAAATAGAGGCTGCTTGAAATTTTAGAGCTCTATCATTCAGTTTTCAATAAAACGATAAATATATTGCCCTTAATTATTATCTATTGTGACCAAATTCCCGATTCAATCAAGTACCCTCTTCATGACTTCTTCTTTCGAGGATACTCTTACCAAAATGTCGAATTTAAAAGATGCTACAGTAGGGCACCCTCAGACTAGTATGTTTTGCTGTCTCCACTCCTCCAAAGCAGAGTCGATAATCAACTGTCCTTGCCATGCCCATTTGCTGAGATGGTATCTCAAAGGGTAGTGGCCAGTGAGGAGGCCTGCTGTAGTGCGAATGTCTGCCCCAATAACAGCAGAACTTTTAGCTATTTTCTTGGAAATGGTAGTAAGAGGCTTGGCTTATCTCTTCTTTGGAGTATTGCGCCAATTTGCAGCGCTTTTGATACCTTACTGTTTATGGAACTTTAGAGTAATCCATCTCTTAGGTTTACGGTCAAGAGAATGGAGCTCCCATCCCTGTTAGGCGATCAGCTTCTTCATTCCCGTCAACTCCCTCATGACTAGGAACCTAGCCTTTAGCTCCGAGCCGCGGCTTGAGGGAGTGTAGCCAATCCAGGTTAGCATTGAGATTATGAGTAAGCTGCAATGGCTTTTAGAACTTCCTGGCTATCGGACATGTGAATTTTCGCATCTTTTAGTAGTTGTATATCACTGTATTGCATAGGAACCAACAATGTGGGTGTTTGGGAGCTGACTTTAGACGTCAAGGAGCGCTGGGAGAACCCCTGCATGGGCTGGAGCTCCAATGGTTACCCACTCAGCAACCTCAACCTCTACTTCAGGAGCTCGGAAGAGGCGTCCGTCTTCGCCAGGAAGCGCGGATGGAGCTTCGAGGTGGAGGACAGCGACTCGCCAGAAAAACCCAAAAGGCACAAAGCAAAAAGCTACGCGGAGATATTTTCGTGGAACTCGAGGAAACGCATGTCCACCAAATGAATAACAACAATACTTGAAATCGAGATTCGACAACAAAACGCATCTCATGCTGAATTCTGATAAAAGTACCTAATTGAGAGACGATTCTGAAAAAGTGTAAAGGCGGGTAAATTTCAAATAATTATATAAAAATAAAATTTGATAAATACACGTTTACTTATTGTGTTCGCTATTTTGTTGTTGTTGTTTTACAATCACTTCTGCTCAGAGCCTAGGGCTACTAAAGGCCTCCAGCATCCAGCATCATAAAACCCTTGCAAATTGAATTTCTAGATGAATACTTGAGTTTTTGGTGAAAGGCAAGGGGAATCCAGTCAAGAGCACTATGAGGCCCTCAGTATCATCTGCCAACAATATGTCAGTGACAACTACACTGCCCTCCTTAGTAAAAACGTCCTATGTCCATTTTTCAAGTTCCGAGAAAATCGCGTTTAAGTTTCGGCTTCTGCGCCACCCAAACCATTGAAGCTTGAGATTTCGTTTTTTGACCATCACCTCAAGCTGACCAAAACGAAATCTAAAGCTTCAATGGTTTGGGTGGCGCAGAAGCCGAAACTAAAACGCGATTTTCTCGAAACTTGAAAAATGGACATAGCACGTTTTTACTAAGGAGGGCAGTACAAGCCAAATGTTCAAAATACTATGAAATGAAAGGAGATTCTACGGAAAAGAGATCCTACACTATTGATGAAATCACTTGTGGTGAACGAATCTTTCTGATGGGACCATTTGCGACACGGACAAGTGTTACGGTGATTTTCTAGTCTTTAGTTGGGTTATGCAGGATATAATGTCCGCTCAGACAATATAAGGGCTGCCAAGGGAAGAGGTCATTATAAGAGCTTCCGAGCGGGGTAGGGGTTGTAAACGATTCTCCTAACGCATATCCTATTTTTCCCGAGTAAGGGAGAAATTTGTGGGTATTGAAAAGGGAAAATAAAACAAGAGGGTGAGTGTTTTCATCTCGTCGTGGACGACTACTGTTCTTTAGAGATAGTGCAATTAATACACTTGAGAGAGGAATTATGTATATCTATCTGCAATTAGTTTATTTGTTTTTTTTTTGGCGAGAGAGAATTATGTATATCTATTCATTAGATGTGATGTTATTTATAAACATCTCGTTGTACCTACTCACAAAACAAACAAAAAAGAGTTGATTTTAGATTACCTACAATCAATTTTATCATTCAATGTATATGAAATTTCGTGATCTAAGCTCAACTTGATTTCGAAAAAAGAAAAGAGAACGTTTCCTTCGTTATCCAACTCAGGAAATAACGTCCGCAGAATTTATTAGTCTTTCAGAACAGGGACGGCTTCAGAACGGGTAAAAGTTGAAGAAGGGAAACCTTTCTGGAGGCAAAAGACATGTTGAAAATTAGAGAAGACATGACGCAACCTGAGCGCCGTTTGACATTTTGAAGTGAGAGCCACCATAGAAGGGCCTAAACGGTAATGAAAGAGGTAGAGCGAGTTTTTGCGCGGCCTACGCTAACCAATACGATCACCTTACTGGTGCTGATCACGGCTTCAACTACCTGCTACCTACCTGTTGAGCAATAACCTTTAAAACTGGGAGGCGTTTGGAAATTTTTGATTTATATAAGCTCCGAGGGTTTATTTTTTTTTGCAGGAGGCCCCCCGAAGGGATTGCTTCCATTCTTCGCACTCCTGGGAAGCCGCCTAACATTCCGAACTGTTCGAGATGAAAATCATTAGCTGCCCCGTCACGTTTGGCGGTTCTGCCGAGCTGCCGGCTCTAATTCCTAGAGCAAATTGCCTAATATCCATTTTAGGGAAGGCTGCCATACTGGACAGTCCAGATTCTTTGAAACGCTCCAAAAATAAAGCTGATGGAGGACTGAGCTTAATTTAGATGTGCAAGATTTCTCTGTCTTCGAGATCGATTTAATTTACAATAATTTTGTTTCGACGTGAAACATCAAACGAGGTCTGATGGTGTTTAATTACTTGTAGCTATTGTCTCTGTTTTTTATGTAGATAGCTGAGGTTATCTTTTCAAAGCAGTGTAACGTATCGGGACGATATAAATCAACACGGGTTCTTCAGTGAACAACAAGTATATTTTAGGAAACACAGCAATGTGGAAGCAAATCATTCGAGAGAGAGAGAGAGAGAGAATCGACACAAACAGGTGATCCTGTAGAGAGGAGAGCCACAGCCTACCTCATCTGCTAATAGTTGATTAGGTAGGCATCCAGTAATTAGCCTCATTACAAGCAGGAAAGAGCTACCTCTGATGTCTCTCGGTGCTGAGGTCCAAGTTCTCTAACCAGCGTTATATAAGTTGTGAAAAATGACTCGGTATGCTCCTAGGGTTTGAGCACCAAAACCGAACACACTACGAATTGAGCCATTCTGACACACTACCGACAACACAACAAACCAATATTTGCAAAAGACCATAACAAAAGTACAAGTAAATACTCACTCTATGCCTGGTGTCTAATGGGAGGTGCGCCTTGATTTTTTTTAGATTTTTAATCGAAAGTAGACTACATCCTGAGAATTTTGGCACCACCTTCTAGCGTGAGTAGATCTGTTTCTATGATTTTTTAAAGTTTCGACCGTTTATGACTTCACGCGCCCCTCTCGCCTGGGCGGGACCCCCCTGCCGACTGTGACGTCATGAACGGTCGAAACTTTAAAAATTCATAGGAAAAGATTTACACACGCTAGAAGGTCGCGGATGGTACCAAAATTCTCAGAATGAGGTCTACCTTAGACCAAAAATAACAATAAACAGTTTTTCCAACCCAGGCGCACACCCTATTACTTACTAGGTACTATTGTGAGAATTCCTATACCGTTCCTCGTTTTGATTTAGTTAAGGTGCAGTTTGTAATATACAAAAATGTCCATTCATTTTTTCTGAAATACGTGTTTTAATTCCTTTTTTCAATAGTTCAGCACATCAAGACCTAAATACATCAACACTCTCTTTGCAAACATAATTTATTGTGTTAGAAACGTGTTATTTATACGAGTTATGTAGGCATCTTTGTAAAAAAATTATAGTCTTTCGCTAAATACCAACTAAGTTTATTTGATTTCAATAAATTATTGTGTAGTTGTAGAAATGCAAATGATGGACAAGATACTCACAAAGTGGAGAAGAAAGAGCCTCAAGTTCCTTAAGACTTCTTCGAACTTTGTTATTAATTATTTCCATTGGTTCTGAACGTTTGAACATTTGCCAGCATATAGGGAGGATTTTAGGGGTCGAGATAAAGGCTCAGGCCCGTGTGTCTTGAAATTGTACAAATCTTGAAAATTTTTATTCAATGAAATATCTAAATCTTGATTGCCTTCAAATGTTAGTGTCGGAGTCAGTGAGGAATTTGATTATCTTTTTTTTGTTAGTAAGGTTTGTGTTACATAAACTACTGCCGTAATTGAATGGTCTAAGTACTCCTGAAAGGTAGTTGAATAAATGTTGTCTTATCGTGTCATATTTTGTGCATGTCATTAAGGCGTGTTCCAAGGTGTCAATTTCGTTACATGTGATGCAATTTGGAGATTCCACCGCGCCATCGTGAATAAGATCGGTAGTCACCCGCATTCAGCCGCAAACGCTGGGCGATCTTGAGCTCGTGCTTGCTCAGTGAAGACCTTTACAGAAAGCCCGGTAAGCTTTACAGAAAGCAGCTAGGAAACGCCTCTAAAATATTTTGAGGTTCTAAGTTCTTTCCTTTTCACATGGAATTTTTCAGTCATTTCTTGCCTCAACTCCAACATATCTTTTTCTGTCTTACTTCAGGACTAGTGAAGAAGAAGAAATACGTTTATTGAATGATCAGTTGATCACATTAACAGATAATTTCATTCAAATAAACAACATTTACAGAGCCAATAGTGTCTGAGAAATCAGAAAAATAAACAAAAAAATGAAAGAGATTCCTCTAATCCTGCGCATGTTCTGCGGAAACCACGAGAAGATCCACGCATTGCGTCACTCTGAAGAGTTCATGTGCGCCCTCGAAGGCTGGAGAGTAGCACCCCAGGTACAATACCAATTAAATTGGCTCACCAACTCTGCCCTAAAGCGCCATGCTGAACTACAATATTGGACCATTGATGTCCTATCTGGGCCATTCATTGCGGCTATGGCTTGGTCCCGGGAAAGAGTCTGTGAGTCGAAGATAAACAGAGTTCCTTCCTCTCGCGCAAATTGTACATTGAAACCTTCAGGTGTTGCCATCATAGAGGCTTCGTTCAGTGCCCCCTGAGCAATTTCGTCAGCTGTCTCATTACTCTCCTCACCCGCATAAGTCCACCCGATTCTTCACATTGCAACAAACTATCGAGGATGTATTTTTCTTCCAATTTGAACTTGTCTGCAAGAGTTGAAATTTATTTCAAGGATGGAAGTGATGTGAGTCTCTAGTAACTTAAGACAGTGGTTTGGTCCTTGAAGACCATCAAGACGTCCACTTACCTACCAATGTAAAAGATGCACCGTCCTAAAATGTCCATTTTACAAACAAAATCACGTTTTCTATAGAATCAACCATGTACTGTTCATACACAGAGCTGGCTTACAGGAAGTTTTGTCTTCGTTTGTGTGAAAGATAACCAAGGAAAGATAAAGAGGTCAGGAGACGTTACAAAAGAGACTATGGTTAGAAAGCATGACGGTATTTACACGTTCAAGATGAGAGACTTTTAAAGAGCGCTTTGGGAGAGCTCACAACTTATTCACTTTTTATCTGATTCATTCTTCCCCGAGGGCTCTTTCAATCAGCCGTCTCTCAGTTTCCTCTAGTATTCCGTTCATTCCTTTGAAAGGAGAAAGATGGAGTTGATAATCTTTTGCGGTGCTGAAGAAAGCGCATTAGCGGGTTCCCCTCTGTTCTCTCGAGAGAAGAATAGTTCGGTGTTTTCTGAAAACTATTGTTTGAAATGAGAGCTCTCTTTTAAGCTCTATCGCCCACAACGATCAATTTATTTCAAAGATACTGTGCCTTCCACATACAAGAGAACACTGCGAATTACCACACAATGGTTTATTGCTTTTCAATAAAGAATGTAATTCTTGGTATTGATCGTTACTGTAGTATGATTACTCGATACCTTCATTACACCACCTAAATACTTATTGGTAATTGATGTGAAAAAGAACCTACAATTTCTTAATATCGGGTGTCCAAAATTATGTTGCAACTAGTAAATACAAATTTTCTATCTATTGAAATGTATGGAAATCGATACAAAAGAATCGAAAAAAGTAATGATAATTTATTGAACAATGATAGGAGTGACCAGTTGGCGTTCGTGGTCCCAACCTGGGATTCAGCGACGACATCATTCCAGTTGAAAAACCAGAAAAAATTGATCACTTGGCAAATTCATGCCCAGAGGCAGTTTTGAAAATCGGTAGTTGAATATCTGGGTAACGCTATAAAACAAAAATCACTGTATGTCCCTATTCTGCCTCTGAACTGTCTTTTGGAATATCTTTGTTTTTCAACATTTGATGTTTTGTTTGCCAAGAGTTTGAACCGGAAAATCGAATGGGGTGGATTGATTAATCAATAAATTATTTATTTTGGCCCCAAAAGGGGAATTTTGATACCTTTTGATTTTTGGTCAAAGTGCTCCCAAGGTTTGGACCTGGCAAAATTGAATAGGAACGTTGTCAAACAATTCTAGTCTAGGTCCCTTAGATTTCGAAATCGGAAACTCAAAGAGATACCTTATTGGACAATTTTGAGTGAATTGAGGCTATTCCTTTTGTAGGAATGAATATAAAGGGTGGTTACGATGGATTACCCTTTCTATATCCGTAATAGCAAGAAACTTCAGGCGATAACCCCCCTTCGACTTTTTACAGTGAATTAAAATGTCAGTTTTTTGCGCCGCTTAATTGAGCAACCAAACCAATCAACACCAACTTAGTTTTTTCGAATAGGAACCCCCATTTTTCAACGTATTCGGATTCTACGCAACCTATTTTTTAGGCAGCTTAGAAAGTTGCGCAACCTCAAATTGCGCGAAAAAAATATACTTTTGTGATGATGAACTGTCATAATTTTTCAACTTTCAATTTCAATTGGTTTTTCGATTGGACTCGATTTAACCAATATTATCGCCCGGAAACTCCAACTTTATTAGAAAACAATCACCGGTTACTTGCATTTCGTTATAAAATAATTATTATCCATGATTATTTCTGAATCACGAAGTTAATAGTAATAATTGGAGAGGGCAGATTGTCCAATGTACAAAACTTCCTCGACCAGTTGATATTTCTTAGTTCTAATTGACGTTTTGTAAGAAAACATGTTGACTTCATTCAATTGCCAGAAACAATAATTAAGAGCTTGTGCCTACCCGTCCATCTCTCTTTCGATCATTTCATTTTCATGGGAAAACAGTTCACTCACAAAAGTTCTGTTCACTCATAAACAATTTTTATTATTTAATAATGAGTCAACTTTCCTGAGACAAAATGGAAGTAATATTGGTGATTTTTGTAATAAAGTTAAGAGTTTTTTTTTTTTTTTTTTTTTTTTTTTAGCAATACTCAATAACGGTGGAATCGATTCCAACCGAAGAACCAGTATCTCCACGTGAATCAGCGTTGAAAAAGTATTAAACTTCTTGTATCACACTATGTTTTCGCGACAGCATGATGAAAGCATTGCGTTTTAAAGATTTAAAAAAAAAAAACGTCTGCCAAGTGGGTGTGGCACATAGCTTCCTCGTATCCATAACCCGATTATACTTAGAGATTGGTGAAAGGTACTTAGAGATTGGTGAAAGGTACTTAGAGATTGGTGTTTTGAGATTAACTACTATGCATCGGATCATCTATATAGATGATCCGATGCATAGTAGTTAATCTCAAAACACCAATCTCTAAGTACTTTTCACCACTCTCATTGGGGACCATCTACACGCTAATCTAGACAATCCTAGAAAATTTCATCAAATTCGGATGAAAAATGTAAATGTTAAGGCTGTTACAAGGATTTTACGTATGCGCATGCGCAGAGGCGTCCGTAAATTTTAAGGCCTTGATTTTCATTGTGGACCATCTACAACCTAATCCGCGTAATCCCTAAAAATGCCATCGAAATCGGGTAGAAAATATTGAAGTTATGGCTGTTACAAGGAATTCACGTTTGCGCATGCGCAGCGGCTACTATCAGTCCGGGGGTGTTGATATTCATTGGAGACCATCTACAACCTAATCCGCATAAACCCTGAAAATTTCATCGAAATCGGGTAGAAAATGTGGAAGTTATGGCCGTTACAAGGGTATTCACGTTTGCGCATGCGCAGTGGCTACTATCAGTCCGAGGATGATGATTTTCATAGGGGACCGTCTCCACACTAACCCGCATAATCCCTGAAAATTTCATCGAAATCGGGTGGAAAATGTGGAAGTTATGGCCGTTACAAGGAATTCACGTTTGCGCATGCGCAGTGGCTACTATCAGTCCTAAGGTGATGATTTTCATAGGGGACCATCTAATCACTAATCTGTAACATCCCTGAAAATTTCATTGAAATCGGATGGAAAATGTAGAAGTTATGGCCGTTACAAGGAATTCACGTTTGCGCATGCGCAGTCGCTCCTATCAGTCTGAGGATGATGATTTTCATAGGGGACCGTCTACACACCAACCCGCACAATCCCTGAAAATTTCATAGAAATCGGACAATAACTTCGTATAGTTATGCGCGTTACAAGGAATTCATGACAGACAGACAGACACACAGACACGGAACCAAAATTGTTCAGAAAGGTCTAAAACGCAAAACGCGAGTGAAAATTTTGATTTTGGAGAACTTTTTTTTTTCGTCCTTGAAAAGTGAAAACAAAGCTTCCGCTACCTTGGTAGAGTCGGAAGCAAAAAAATCGTTTGAGAGGTCAAGAAATTTTCAGTAGAATCCGAATCAGCGTTGAAAATTGGGGGTTCCTATTCGAAAAAACAAACTTGGAGATAATTGCGCTGCGCCAAAAACAGTGATATTTGAATTCATCTTAAAAATTAAGAAGGGTGTATGTAGGGGGCACAGGGTTTTGCACAATTTCTGCAATTGGTAAAACTAGTACGTTACATCACTAACTTATCCTGTGCATTGCAAGGGTTAACCAGTTGGTGCGCCTACAATTTATACTTATTAACTATAAAAGCTCAAATTGGAGTCATGGAGAATTCAAAAAGCGGATGAATCGTTATCACGAGGAACCTGAACATGAAGTAGACTTTGGGCCTCTTCCATGGCTGGTACTGATCACAGACTACCATCTTGGAGCCAACCCTCAACTACCCTACATAATGGGGAATTTGCCTCAGTTTTAGATTCTGGAATTTCAAGTCAAAGCCTATAATAGGGCCTTAGAATAACGTTTAACACTAGGAATAACCAAGGGGATAAAATTACCGTAGGAGAAAATGCCTAAACAAGTTAAGCCTCTGTTACAAACACCGCGAAAATCGAGGAATATTGTTGACGTCATACGAAAAAAAAAACGACGCGAAAACAACTCCGACAACAGACAGAGTTCTAGCACCGCCACACAAAACGATCCAGTGAAATGGCTACTCGAATAATGTGATTCAAATCTTGAAACTAAATAAGAGAAGATGAAGACTAATAATGCTTGTTAAACTAGTAGGTAGAATCGTATTGTAAAAAAGTGAGTAATATTGTTTCTTTTGGTCACTTTTGTGTCTGGGTTCTTCCTGCCAGTTCGCGGCGCACTCTCGTGCGCACTACTTGTAAGCTGAAAGTTCGTGTATGTTCCGCTTCTGTGGTAAGCGCCACAGAACCTCCTTTGAAGTCAGATTGGTAGAATATCCGTTACGTTTCAAAAACATGGCTGCCTCTTACACAGTGCCACCACATTTAAAATTTCCATCTTCCTTAAATTCTCTAAATTTTATGGATGCGTTTTCGAGCAGCTCACTATGGTTTTATTCCATAAAAATAAACCCTCATTCGAAAAAAAAAAAAAAAAAAATGTGAGGCAAATTCCCCATTGAGCAAATCAGGCCATTAGATTTTTCGGCTTTGCCTAAGGCAGTTTCTCGTATTTCTTACAGTTGGTGCACCAACAATTTATATAAATTAATTATAAAAACTTCAGTGGGAGACATGGAAAATCCCAAGTGGTAGATGAATTGTTATGATGATCCTAAACATGATGCAGACTTTTGGCCTCTTTCATGGGTGGTATGATCACACACCACCATCTTGGAGCCAACCCTCAACTACCCGAAATATTTCAGCAAATCAGGCCATTCGGTCATTCTGCTTTGTCTAAAGCAGATTTTCGAGTTTCGTACAACTTTGACATTATAAAAGTGCAAGTATGTAACGACCTCGTAGACACAAACGTGGTTGAACTTCCTAATAGACACTCAAATTATACCCTTTTTTTAAAATACCTTGTATCATTAGCTAAACCGATTACCCACTATTAGCAGTGTAATAGATAGTCCGATCTTCTCTCTCATTCGAGCACCCGCCGGGTCATCTGGCACTCGCTACCACCTGACGATCGACCCTGGAAATACGGTAGAACAGAAACAACCCGGGGGCACCGATCACTGTTATTACGACGGACCTCCCATCATCTGCTCCCCTACTGGTACACTAGACTCCATTCTTTCTGTTCGAAAACGGAATAATTAATTTCGACGGGCCGAGATAAATTTCGGTGCCGTCTCATTTCCAAGTTTTTACTCATAGAAAGATGCTAGTAACCAGACGAATTAAGGGAACGGGTTTCGGATGAAAAACAACGCGAGTAAATGATGATCTGATAAGATATTTATCTCCCTCATGAACGACGTTGCGCTAGATTAATCTTCAGGTACTATTATAACTAATTGGATGAATAGAGTTGATCAGTTTTCAGATAAACCTCATAAATTCAAAAACCTGTGGGCAGAAACGTCGATCATGTTTCACTCGAAACATTCGAAAATGACCTATCTTTGATTCTTCACTACCGGAACCGATGAATACAAAATCGCTTAGTCTTGTAGAAAACGAATTAGATTTTCAATTTTTCATTTTTTTTAGATGATGCCGTGGAAAGTGCGCGTCACTAGAGGAAAATCCATATTAAGATCCTACAATTTCATTGCACATCTAGTTTCAAGATAGAAGATGTGAATTGGTACTCCATTATAGTAACTTTTTAAGGTTGTTTCATTTCACACCAGAGACTTTCTTGAAGAGCAGCTCAAAACTCGTCTAGCAATACATAAAATCGATTTTTTCGATCACTGGCAACAAGGCCAGTGATTTTCTATTTAAGAATTTGGCAAAAACTAAAGTGAGGTGAAATCGGAAAATCGTGACATCATCCATTTGCCTTTTCAAAATTACCGAAATTTCTTCTAGTCTTTGCTGTCTGTATCTTGTAAGTACCCATAGCATCGGAGAATCAACACTGCTTCAGGAATTGCGAAGAGCTCTGCACTGTGGGATTCGATCGCAAAGCAGTTTTGACTGACGGAAGTAGAATAGAAGATCTAACCACCAGCTGATCAGATAGAAATATTCTTCTTTCGTTGAATCTATTCGCTCGTTGCTTAAATGGTGCTACTGCCTATACTGCCGTGCTAGTCAGAAAGTCGTATCTTGGCTTCACCCAACTTTCGGGAAAACGACCTAATAGGTTTCGTGATGAAATAACTCTTTCACGGGATTTATTTTCCTCCTTTTACCACAACTAAAAGTTTTTCTTATAGGAAATTAGTTGCTGAATCGATTTCTGAGGTCAAAATTAAACATTTTTAAGTGTATATTGTCAAAAAACTGTATAACATTTTTCTATTCTTATTTTTCTTACATTTAGGTCTGATATACTAAGCCTTGAAGTCGTATCTCGATCTTGAATCCACGTTTGCGCAAGCGCAGTGGCTACTATCAGTCCGAAGGTGGTGATATTCATAGGGGACCATCTAAATACTAATTTGTAACATCCCTGAAAATTTCATTGAAATCGGATGGAAAATGTAGAAGTTATGGCCGTTACAAGGAAATTCAGTTTTGCGCATACGCAGTGGCTACTATCAGTCCGAAGGTGGTGATTTTCATAGGGGACCATCTAAATACTAATCTGTAACATCCCTGAAAATTTCATAGAATTCGGATGAGAAATGTAGAAGTTATGGCCGTTACAAGGAAATTCACGTTTGCGCATACGCAGTGCTACTATCAGTCCGAAGGTGGTGATTTTCATAGGGGACCATCTAAATACTAATCTGTAACATCCCAGAAAATTTCATTGAAATCGGATGGAAAATGTAGAAGTTATGGCCGTTACAAGGAAATTCACGTTTGCGCATACGCAGTGGCTACTATCAGTCCAAAGGCGGTGATTTTCATAGGGGACCATCTAAATACTAATCTGTAACATTCCTGAAAATTTCATTGAATTCGGATGAGAAATGTAGAAGTTATGGCCGTTACAATGAATTCACCGTATTCCGTTACAGTTTTTTTTGACAATATACACTAAAAAATGTTTAATTTTGATCTCAATAATCGATTCAGCAACTAATTTCCGGTAAGAAAAACTATTAGTTGCGGTAAAAGGAGGAAAAGTAATCCCGTGAAAGAGTTATTTCACCACGAAACCTATTAGGTCGTTTTCCCAAAAGTAGGGTGAAGCCAAGATACGACTTTCTGGCTTAGCAAGGCAGTATTTGGATAGGTAACAGTGAGAAGGTTCCTAAAGTCACCACTAAATGCTGAGTTTTCAGAGGCAAAAAGTCGTATCATGTCGAATCAGAATGCAAGAAGTCGTATCGTCGAAATACTAAGGCCGATTCTCGTAACTGTGTCAAGATACGAGTTTTCTTCTTCTGATTCGCTCTGATACGACTAGTTGCTTAGCATAATCAAGTTAACATGCCTTAACGCAAAAATCGGGAGGCTTGTTTGAGGCATTTCTAGTCGAGATACGACTCTGAAACTTCGAAAATCGATAGAAATCGACCCCATAAACCCCCGGGTACCAATAACTCAATTTGGTCAAATTTTCACTATACGACTTTCTGGCTTAGCACGGCAGTATAGCAACAACGAGAAGTTGAACGCCCCAAGACTCAGAAGCTCAGGGTACAACTCCATCTTCGTTCCCAATATCATACTAGTGATTAACGCTTAATTTCCCACTTGTTCAACAAAAAAAGAATTGAATTTTTAAATTAAATTTATACGCATTTTGACAAATCTATAGAACATTTGAGCAAAAGGCCCTATTACAGTCTGTCAGCTCAAGAATGATCTTTCTAAAGGCCAAACTAGCGCTATCTGCGTCAGGAGATTCTGTAATAAACCTAATTTTGTCGGAGTAGAAGAAGGAAATTTGGACAAGTCCTTGGTGGAATAATGGGGTCTGTTTTTTCAAAAAAAAAAAAATCGGCGCTTTGCGCCTCGGCGGGGGGCTCCGCCCCCCTGCACCCCCCGGTTTATTTCTTTTTCCATACTCTGTATGAAATCATAGGAACACAAAATGTGTTTTTGCGATACTAGTCATCCGTTAAATAAAAAGCAACAATAATAAATGTGGAGTTGACATTAACATGACAACCAATAAACATATCACCAGATGTTTTTTCTGTCGCTTTTTCGTGGCGATTTTTTTTCGGTAGGTCATCGCAAAAACACATTCTGTGTTAAAACCAATGAATAAGGTGGAGAAGGTTTCCTTCATATAGGGAATGTGCTGCAAGATCTCTGAAGAGGAAACCCAACTAATAGCTTACAAGGTGAGAAATGAAGGTAGAAGGAAAATAGGAATGCCCTAGTATAGTCTTTCAATTCGAGAATCATTTTGTTTTTTCTTTGATTTATTATGCTTTTACTTTTACGGTTTCTTAGACGACCGATAATTGGTGTATCAAGATATCCAATGGCTATTAGTTTTGGCTTAAAAGTGGATAAACTGTTGCAGGTCAAAATCGGACTTCCAAGAAGATACCTCAAGAAATTAAAGGTTAAGAAGCAATGCTGCCCATCAAAAAGCTTTGAAGCAGTTTATATTTTACTTGAAGGCGAAAGACATCATTTATCACACTCATCGTGCTCTTCCACATCATCTGAACATATGCTCCCTTTCTGTTCTCTTATTTATTTCTGGTTGCAAACAAATGACTTAATTCTGAGTACACCCCTCAAACCCTCTGTGTTACCCTTAGACGTAACTGGCAAGAACTTTGAGGCACAACTAGACCCCAAATGGAGACCATACTTATTATGTTCGCCACTAACACAAATTAAAAACAAACGGTGGATACAGCTTTCGTACAAGTACGCAACCACGAGAGACATTTTATGTATTTGCGCCCCCTTTCCCCTTCATATAAAACCCCGTATTGTACTTTTGTTTGTGGAAATTTGATTGTGCTCGTTGATGGTTGCGATGTAATGTACCTACGTAAACATTCATTTAAACCCGCCCTCTCAAATTTCAGGTTCCTGCGTTCAACAGGAGAGGAAATGGCCTTGGAGCTCACTCAGCTGATCAGTGACCACTCAGGCGCCTTCAGCATTCTCCATTGACCCGCCCTCTCAAATTTCTGGTTCCTGCGTTCAACAGGAGAGAAAATGGCCTTGGAGCTCACTCAGCTGAGCTGTGACCACTCAGGCGCCTTCAGCATTCTCTATTGACCCTTCCTCCGTAACGCCTCAAAGGGATCTGTTGGATGACGATACCTATTTTCCTCTCACGATCATGTTGACATCTCATTTGTTACTCACGATCATATGTTAGTAAACATGCGCATAATTCAGGCACCATGTACCATGTTTAATAAATTGAGAGCTTTCCAATAAGTGGTGAACGATTTTTGTGGGGTGGAAAATGAGGAAGTTAGTTTTCCCTAGGAACGATTGGTTGTACGTGAAAATCATCAGAAATTTCCGCGTAACGCTCCCCGCGTGACGATCCCCGCGTGACGATTTTTCATTTATGTGCCATAGTAAAGACATAAAATGTCAAAAACTGTACAATTTTGCACATTTTTCAAATAATTAAAATTCTAAACTATGATAATTTCAGTGATTTATGCAACGAACTCGCTAAGTAGGGTGAATTTGCTACAGTTTGAAACCAACTTGAGCCCTTAGGTTGAATCAAGCATGTCAAAAAAGCCAATAATTGCTAAAAAAGGAGTTATTCCTTCTAACAATTAAAAGTTTCGTCGTGTTTTGTGCCTTTTGAAACTACTCATTTTGGAAAAAAGAAAAGAAACACTAATTGTAAGGAAATGTGATCAGCTTCGGAACCTAAACCATACCTGTAGCCACCATATTTTTTTCAAAAATGAATGAACTATAAGTGAGTCAAAAATGAAAGAACCTATAAGTGAGCCAAAAATGAATGAACCTGTAAGTTCACGTCCATGTAAAAAGAAGACTATTCCCAAACACCAGTTAAATTACGACAAAACGCATCAAAATTCGGGTAATAAACGTTTCCAGGTAGAATGAAAAAGCTTGGAATCCTCTTGCCATTTCCACCGGAATGAAAAATGGATAAATAAGACGTCGTGAAGTTATGAAGCACTAAATGAAGCAAAACCCTGTTTTTTCCCTCTCTAAGTCCTCACCTACCGGGAAGCCTTTATGCGTTTTATGATTCCAGTAAAAGGCAGGCGGGGTTCCGTCTTCTGTGCGTTTGTAGCATTAGAGTCGCAAATTGACCTTTTCTTTATGCGAGAACGCGTGCCGTTTGTTGCATATTCATGCGGCCCCCTACAGAGCCAAGTTCGCTCTTTTGAGTTGCATTTCATTTTCAAATTATGAAAAAGAGGGAGAGAAGGGTCGACGAAGTTGTGACTGTTATTTGTCGGCTCCTCGGCTCGGTTGCAAAACATTCTGAATACATTGGTGGCATGTTCATTTTTCGTTGAATATCCCATCATAAACAGAAATTTACAAGAGATATTTTTACATAATGTACCATTAATTTCAGACTTTTTAAACCGACTGATTATATTTAAGTAATTACCTATCCTTTCTAAAAGCTTATTATTAATATTAACTATGATCCATTAATTAGGCTCAACAAAGGTAATGTATATCGTGAAAATAGCATACGAGTACAATTTAGTTACAATAATGAATGATATAATTTTAATCATTCTAATTTTTCTTTTCGCCATTCCTCCTCTAGTGCCTCCTCGCTCCTCCTTTCATCTTCATCTCTTCCTCCTTCCACCTTCATCGCATGTTCCGACTTCTTCCTTCTCCTCCCCTTTCTCATTTAGTTCCTACTACCAGCTCCATTTTATCCAACCTTCTCCTTCTTCCTAGTATGTGCAAATACTAATAAATCTACGACATGATTTTCACGATATCGTTGTCAAGAAGTCATTCGCAATCATGTTAACGTTTTTTCATTTCATATTTGCACAGAGACAAGACCGTGATGAAATACATGGGTTGTCATTTGTAGGCTAATCCCAAACATTTTTGAAAATTCGAGTAAAATCGGACGGAAAGATCGTGATATGTGTCAGGATAGAGTTTTATAGGAAGCTATCCAGTACACACTGACCATTTCAGCCAAATCATACCAGAGATTTCCGACAGTGGTGTAAAATTACAGCCTTTTGTTGGAAAACGAACTCCATTTTACTTCGTGATGTACCCAAGTAGTATATTAATTAATATGGGGTTATTTTACCCAAATACCTCCTGAATCTCGTGGTTGTTCCGTGGAATTCGAGAAGAGGAATTGAGTTGCCAATACGACGATAATGTTGATGGATCGATATGTTTGACGAGGACTTTGCTTATTCAACTCGACCGAACTCTCACGTATAACTACAACAGCTCGAGGCTACGGTTTCGGCCCAACGTGGATTACATTACCACCGATGCCCGTCGTCTCTACATAACTCAACAGGTTTATCTAATTAGCTTCACGTACCCCCTCCTCATGATTCTGATTCTCCATGAAATTTCATCATCTGCTCGCGCTTCACTCATGTTATATGATACCAATTATTAATTTAGAGAAAAATACTTGCATCGACATAACTCGAATTTCATTCCATATTGTAATGAATGACCCTACTATTAATGATCTGCTCGAAAACATCAATTTAACGTGAAAACCAATAGAGGATATGGGAAAATACATGTTGTTACGTTCCTTTAATATAATACAAATCCCACTAAACAAACGTAACGCTACGTTTTCTATGGCTGAAAGCATCTTAATGAAGATTTTCGCAATACTCCAGGAGAGATCAGGACCAGGTCACTTCCAGTGCTGCAAGTGTTCCAAAACTGCTGGTGGTTCCAGTGACTGCTGGGTGACTGCCATACGGTGGGGGTTAAGAGTTTGGCAATAAGTGTGACTGTTGGTTTTCCAACATACCGTCTTTTAATTAGATACATCTTCAACTACCTACTATATCAAGAAGGTAGTTTGTGTTCTGTATTGGGGAAGTTCCCGTACCTTTCGTGATAAGGCGTACTAAAATATGTCAAATACTTCAAATGTAATAAATTTAAACTCGCGGGAACTTCTCCCCACCTACTCTATATATGCGAAGAAAAGAATACGTAGAAGATTCTCAAGTATAATTGTGTCTACCGATGAGCACGTCGGCAATTTTCCAATTTTCTATCGATCTCCCCTCAGAGACTGAAGGTCTTTGAAGCGACGGATGGGGGACGCCATCAATAAAAATGAAACATATTTAAATGGGGAGATCTCACCCTCAGGACTCACCTGACGCCGGCTGAGGGATGAGGGAAGATGAAGGTGGAGGGTGGATGATATGGATAAAGGGAAGTAAATACCACCAGATGATACTGCAAAGTACACCTACTGAGATGCCCAACTCACGCAACTCCGCGGCTCTTTTCCCACAGCACACCCCTCGCCATGGCAAGGCAGTGATATGGGACAGGGCAGAGTGGGGTGTGAGTTTGTGGTCTACACTGGTCTCGGCGCCCTACTTTACAGAGAGTGTTTCAGACTTGGTGCTTCATGCTCCAACAACCAGGCGGAGTTGTTGGCCATAATGAAGTCTCTGGAGTGGCTCAAGCGACAGAGGATACAACCGCCCCATCGGAAGGCGATAATATTCACGGATAGCCAGGTGAGTTTAGCCATGTAGGCAGATCACAAAAATCACTTCCCAATTGTAAAATCTACACGTAGACTCATATCCGAGCTTAGAGACACACATTCGTGAGAAGTTGGAGTGAAGTACACGCAGGCACATGTGGGAACAGCGGGGAATGAGGGGGCGGACTCATGCGCAAAGGAAGCAGCCTTGAGTGAAAACCTTGCGGTTGCCTTTGCCATGAAACCAAAATCCAGGCTGAAGCGTGACTGTCGAGAGAATGGTATACGAGCGTGGCACCAGATATGGGAGGAAACGGAAGATCGTCGTAGAACCAAGGTGTTCTTTCCAACTGTGGGGGACCGCCTGCGAATTAACTCCCTATATCTTGGAGGTTAACCCTTTTATTAACTGGACATGGGAGAGTTCGGGAGTTCCAGCATCGATTCCACCTCAGCGAGAGCCCTTTATGTATGTGTTCGGACGAAATTCAGGACTGGGATCACCTTATGTTTCGATGCGGATATTTTGAGCCTCAACGTTTCCGTCTTGAGCAGAAGTGTCTGCTGCAGAGTGGTGGGTGGCCGATGCCAATGAAGGACCTCATTGAGAATCATTTGAGTGACGTGTTAATTTTCTTGAATTCTATGGATATGGATTTATTATAAAACTGTGGTTAGGTTTAAATAATGTTAAATAAGAAAAATGTAATTTAGATAAATTGTATTATATTTTAATGTAAACGCCTGTAATCTCCTTGGGAGCAGGCACAAATATATGAATTAAAAAAAAACCTCGCCATGACAATGATGCAGCCATCACCCTGATGTTGTTGAGTGCCACTCCTTTTAAGCTTCGTCACCACCTGCCGTAAATCATTCGTGTCATACTTCATTATCTTAGCCCGCCAAGTCTGCTCCAAGTCCAAGCTGGCATTGACAACTTGGACATCCAGGATGATGCAAGACTTGATGCCAACGGCTTCTTACTCTGGCCATACAATCTCTCCCTCTCAATTTCCCAACCGCTAGATGACATGGCGCCTGCTACCTCCTTGGCGTCAGCATCATGACGTAGAAAGTGGCCTCCATGAGTCCGAGGACACTGCTACACTACATGGTACAGATGGTCATTTCCACTCCTATAAAGAGTATCCTTACTCCCACGACTACCCCTTGAACACCACACCGCAGTTTATGGCAGTGTTGCCACGCGAACAGCGTGGAAGTTTTGGGATTCACGGGCCCCAATTCCCATTCTACCCATTGAGATGAAATGAGGCTTTCGGAGCACTGTCGGTGTTCTTTACCATCTACTGACTCATGCAGCACAGCAGTAAACTCAGCAGTCAAACTGGGTTTTGGAGCGGATGGTGATGCTCGGTCGCACCATGCTAAGTAACTGCTGCCTGAAAAAATCAAGATCAGCAGCAGCACGGGCGACCTCCCAGCTCGGCCCTTCCTGGGCTAGCAGACGCTGGCTGCGCAGTGAAGGGATACATGCTGAGAGAGACACACGGGTAGTCACTTGGGAGCGTACTTCTCTATCTAACTCCTTCAGCCACCCCCGCCTCAAGCCTACCAAAGACTAAACCGTAAGTTGTCTTTGGCAGTAAGTACGAGTGGAGGAGGCACAGCTTCTGCTTGGCTTCAATGGAGCCTTGGTAACGTGCAACGGTTACATTACAAGGTACCTACCTCATATCTGAATACGTCGTAATTATTATTTTCTCCTTTTTAGTGGTTTGCCATCGACAGTTTTGAGGTCGGTCATTTTTTTGTAAAAAATATTTTCGATTTGAGAAAGTGCAACTCTCTGTGTCCTGTTTTCCCGAGTTGGAAATCATTTCGCTGCAGTACGACCTTTTCAAGTGCATAAACTGCAGTAAGACGTAGTGAACACATCGATATAATTAATAGCCTTCCAACTTCTTATTCCAATGGCTCGTTTTATACCTTCTGGTGCAGGAATAAGGCCTTCGAGAACCCCATCTGCCATAAATGCTCGAACGGTCCATAAAAAAACTTGTGAAAGGTTTTTTGCGTAATCCGTCTGGTGTAAATGTACAAGATGTTATTCGAGGATATTTAAAGGGGGATAAGGTTAAAAATCGAATCAGCATTTTTTTGCGATTGTGGCGCCGTAAAAGGGCTGCAGAAGGCCGTTTGTTTCTCGAAAACATCGGTAGCTCTCGAGGTGACGCCGGGAGGGGGAATTTAATTATTGGGATCCGCGGACCGGTTGGTATCTGAGGCAGAGACGGCGGAGGTGGAGGTATCTGAGGCGGAGGAGGCGTCTGGGGCGGAGAGGAGGGGAGGGATTGGCCTCGACAGGAATCCTCCTCTTCCCGCATCCCGCACCATCCTTGGCAAGGTCGAAGCTTCGTCACTGACACACATCCATATTGATACGGCAGAGCGATTATTCTTGGGGTCCGTTGAGCGCTAATTCAACTTCCCGACGAGTGATTCTGCCTGGTAGAAGAACAATTCAACACGATCCCCCACGTAGTAATATATTGATCACCACCACGTCCACTGGCTTCGTTCGCCCCTTCAACTGAGTGTGTACAGCACTGGTCACGCTCAAGTTATATGGGATTGTGGTCTCGCAGGATTGTAAAACAGGGTGTACCAGATAATGTGATCAATACTTCAGGGGGTGATTCTACAACTAATTTGCAACAAACTCCTGTATCATAGATTTGTCACTCAACTTAAAATTCGACTTTTTGGATTACTATTTTCGATAATGAACCAGTGGAATCGACAATGAAAAATAAATTTCAACCCCCCTCAAAATTTGTTGGTTTACGTTTCAAAGTACCTACATAGAATCCGAAAATCAAATACAAATTTTGCCGTCCACGGCACATTTCTTAGTCACCACGGGCCGATTTTGATGAAAATAGGAATACGGGCTCCATTTGGGTTGTGCCCAGAAGGTTTTGGTTGAAATTCCTATCAGTTAGATGCCAGACCATTTATTTGAGTCAAGGTTTGAGACATGAAAAAGGCCTCCGAAGAGAGAGATTTACCCAATTTGGGAAACCTTGGGTTTTTTCAATCGGAAATTGAACTATGAAAAACAATATTTTTTCAAGAATCCATATTGATCACTACCACGTCTACCACTAGCTTCGCTCCCTCCTTCAACTGCGTGTGTACAGCACTGGTCACGCTCAAGTTATATGGGATTGTGGTCTCGCAGGATTGTAAAACAGGGTGCACCAGATAATGTGATCAATACGTCAGGGGGTGATTCTACAACTAATTCGCAACAAACAATGTCCTGTATCATATATTTTTCACTCAACTTAAAATTCGACTTTTTGGTTTATTATTTTCGATAATGAACCTTTGGAATCGACAATGAAAAATAAATTTCAACCCCCCTCAAAATATGTTGGTTTACGTTTCAAGGTACCTACATAGAATCCGAAAATCAAATAAAAATTTTGCCGTCCACAGCACTTTTCTTAGTCACCATGGGCCGATTTTGATGAAAATAGGAATATGAGCTCCATTTGGGTTGTACCCAGAAGGCTTTGGATGAAATTAGATGGATGAAATATCAGTTAGATGCCTGACCATTTATTTGAGTCAAGGTTTGAGACATGGTAAAGGCCTCCGAAGAGAAAGATTTACCGAATTTGGGAAACCTTGAGTTTTTTCAATCGGGAATTGAACCATGAAACATATTGTTTAGTAATGCATGCATTCCAGGGGACGTCCCATTGGATAAGCATTAGATCAGTTTAACCAGTTGGTAAGTGATAAAACTATTTCACTCGACGTAATTTATTTATTATAGGCAAGAAATACTAACCCCCCCCCCACCATTATCCACCTTAACATTTCTAGCGGCATGGGAGCCTCGAATCTGAAGAGCATTTTAAAATCCATGATTTACGATACCCAACATGCGAATTCGAGTTCACCCCCCCCCCACCACATCCCAGTCTGGCACCAAAGCGGAAATACGTCGTAACATTGAACTTTCATCTGTTAGTTTTGGTAGGCAGTCCGTCGAAGTTCACATCCGTATTCAAGGTGAAACACAACAAAAAAAAAACACGAAATAAGCGGTTTATGGCATCATGGCACCATGTCCTGGCACCATGGTGGCACCACTACTATTAGTTACATGGTGGTACAGAGAATAATTCATGACAATCCGGAGGTATAATGAGAATTTTTCCTCAATTTCAAAACTTGGGTACAATTAGTAAGCAGTAAAGGAACCGAAATATTGAAAAATCGGATATTTTGTGAATATTATCCCCCCACTCACCCCCTCCCCTTGCGAATTTTGGTACTCTGGTAAAATCATGTACAACTCGGAAGTTATTTGAGTCAAACAAAAAAAGAAACACGCAAGTCGGTTGGAAATTGAGGCCTGGGCAGATTTTACAAGATTATGCACGCAAACGCACGTTTTTTAAGCATTAACCCCCCCTTTCCCCCTCTTGAAAAGCAAAATCCGAAATTCCGGCGCCGTAGTGCACAACTAGATAGTTTTCCGCGTCGAAGAAAAAAAGAACCACGAAAATTGGTTGAGAAGTGAGGCCTGTGCAGAGTACACAAGATTTTGTTACATACACACACACACACACACACACACACACACACACACACACACACACATACACACACACACACACACAGACATACACCTATGGTTTTTTTCGCGGATTTGGATTCAGAATGGTCTAAAACGGATTACTGTGTGGTTATTTTTTTTCTTCTGTTGAGTGTTGTCCAACTTCACCCCAGATCGATCGTATAAGGACGCTCAAGTCTTACTGTGGGACGTCCTAAAAAACAACATTTTTTTCAAGAATCCATATTGATTATTACCACAAACTTCGCTCCCTCCTTCAACTGAGCACTGGTCACGCTCAAGTTATATGGGATTGGGGGCTCGCAAGGATTGTAATTCAGGGGAGATGCCATAACTAATTTGCAACAGAAAATGTCCTGTAACATATATTTTTCGTTCAACTTAAAAGCCGACTTTTTTCACATTTAAGATTTTCTACGTGAGTTCAACCTTGTCACTAAACCGACTGTAACTGCCATAATAAGTTTAATTCTGAGGATACCGTTGGAAAAGCGTTAAATTTCCTTTATCCTTGATGTCAAACCAAAATTTGTTGATTGTTTATTCAATCTCCTTTGGAAATAAAATTTTCAAGTGAATTGGTTTTTCGGAGTCCAACCTTTATACGGTTTCTGATTCAAGGGTTCAACCCTTAAGTCCTCAAGGGCAGCGAACGGTAAGTCCTAGACAGTTCTGGGTGGTCTCATTCGGTTCTAAAAATTCAAGTCTATTTTAAATTGATGGAAAAACAATAAAGTCTTCATAATAATCAAGAGTTTTCAAGGTAGGGAGATTTAAAAATTACAACCCTTCTTTGTCATCCCTTACAATGAATGACAATAACCAAACCCTTCGGGGCACAACCTAGATTCCAAATCGAGCCCATATTCCAAATTTCATCAAAATCGGTCCATATCCACTGAAGAAAGTGCCGGCGGACGGACGGAAAATATTTTATTCGATTTTCTGATTCTATGTACCTTGAGACGTAATATAAAATTTAGAAGGGGGGGGGGGGGTAAACAAATTTCTTGCATGGTTCCTAAGGAAAATAGTAGAATCAAAATTTTTGTGTCTGTCCGCGAATTGGATTTTGATGGTCATTTCCAAGTTGCTGTTTCACTCTTCTACCTGAAGAACACCTTCGAATTATGATATCGGATGAATACAAATTTATTTCAAAACGAACAAATGAGCGCTCGTTACCTTTTCCATAAACCCAAATGTGCCAGATGAACATCTATGCTCAAATGAAAACGTATCAAAGATTCATTCAAATGTTCAAGGTTCTTAACAGTTGGGGTGTTTCAAGATACTTGGAACGAAGAGGGCGTGTGTTCCAACAACACAGGATGAGGGTAAAGTGGCAAAGCGCCTGGTTAAATTGATGTTAGTTGCGGCCTTAGCTGTCGGAATAACAGGAGGTAAGGGGTGTGGAGTTACGCCCAAAAACGAAGAGTGGAGGAAAACTGGAGGGGAAAACCTCATTCCTTATTAAACGCCTATTTACTGGGTCAATACCTCCGGGAACATCAACTATTTATAGAAACCCCCCTCCCCCCATCTTTCGTATTCTCCTACCAGTAAATAACTATACTAATTCAACACCCCCTCTACTTTCCTTCCAGTTTCCATCAGGAGTTCCAGAGGCATTTCTAATGCAACCCCTGGACCCACAATATTCATTGTCGGACGTTAACCTCACTGCCGTCGACCTTTTCTACGTCAAAATGAAGGAACGTGAATTATGGAATCGTGGTAAAACGTGAAATTTTAACGTTTATACTCAGTCGGATAAACATTCAACTGAAAGTTTTTCTCTTCTTGATGTAATAATCACTCTTCATTCTTCTGGTTGAATAAAACACCTTTCTAATGATTAAGTAGGCACTTCAGTGTTTATATCGTGAAAGAGTTTTCACTCATGGGAATCATCACGCAAATCATTCAGAAAAAAAACAACAATAAGAACATAATTTTTCCACAATATATTCTACTGATTTTGGTCATGTTTAGATGCTAGTTTGGGATTAGCCTAAAGATGACTGCCTATAGATTTCATCAACAGCATTTCGCACTTCAGAACTTATTGGACTTGGTTCAGACGTTGAAATTTTCAGGGTTTGGCAGGTCTAGTTGGTTGCCTATGAATTTCTAACGTATCACGACTTCTTGGAACATAAATTTTTAATGATAATAACAATCCATTTTCTTCAAGTTAGGAAGGTAGTTTGGGTCTGGCCCCAATTATATTTCATCTAGATCAGATTAGTGATGGATTTATCGCGTTTTGCAATTAAGAATTTATTGGATAGTTTTCGTTCAGATTTTATGGAAGCTAGATGAAAGCCCCAAGATGGCTCCCTACGGATGTCAACTGTAGCACGTGTACAATATGTATATGTATATAATATATATATATGAACACCTCAATGTATGAGCACATCAGACATCCCTCATCACTGTAGCATGTGTACAATTGTATATATGTTACAATGTAACATATATAAAATTGTACACATGCTACAGTGATGAGGGATGTTTGATGTGCCCATAAATTGAGGTGTTCATTTGATAATCTCGAAATATTGCCTAATTTCAGGCAAAAAGTGTGTGGAAAGTGATGGTTGGTATGTCAGAAGAACAAACATTTTATCCCTGAAAATAAATTTTCAATGAGCACAATCCCACAATTTTCCAGCCATGTACCACCCTGAAGCACAACACTGTTTTTTTTTTTTGCATTTATTCGCCTCCTCTCTCAAATAGTGTAGTGAAACTTGAAATAAAACATCATTGAAGATCCTGGTGTAGCTTTGACCTGGAGCCGTTTGATCAAAAATTTATCTTTTCAAAGTACTTGTTACAAGATGCTTGCTTACTTGTACGAGTCTCTAACAGTAGAGTTAATGCTCTCTCGAAAAGCATTGTCAATTTTATAGATTTACTTCCGGCATAGAGAAGTCCCAGTTTGATTCTTTCAGACTTCCCTCAATATTTTCCGAATCGTATCAATTTTTTGGTTTATTATTTTCAATAATAAGCCTTTGGAATCGAGCAAGAAAAAAAAAAATTTTAACCCCCCCTCAAAATTTGATGTTTTACGTTTCAAGGTACGTAGAATACGAAAATCGAATAAAAAAATTTCCGTCCGTCCGCCGTACGCCGTACGCCGTACGCCGTACGCGGCACTTTTCTTAGCAACACTGGACCGATTTGGTTCAAATTTGGTATATGGGCTCCATTTGGGGTCTAGTTGTGCCGCGAAGCTTTTGGTTGATGTAGGTCACTTCTAAGGGGTGAAAATTAAGGGTTGAAATTTTCAAGAGTGCCCTAGCTCGAAAACTCTCGAAATAAAGGTATCGTTTTTTCACCAATTTTAAATAGTATTGAATTTTTAAAAATTTTTGAGACCACCCGGAGCTCTGTAGGACAAACCGTTCGGTCCCTACGAGTACTTGAAGGTTTTCCTTCGATAAAACAGAATCATGAGTGTGAATCGCAAAAGAGGTCTAATCTCCATTCAAATTTTATCGGACTAAAATGCGATCGCTGTTCATTTCTTCGATTTGTATACAGTTTTGCCTTATGCGTAACCAGTAATCAAATTTCCATACGAAGCTTTCTATTTCGAATCGAGTGTGAAGCGTTTAGTTCTTTCGAATAAACTTGATTGTGAAGGTGTGAAGCAGTATGGTGAGGTAGGTAGTACCTAGCTGGTAGGTAAAAAAAAGTTGGTAGGTAAAAAAAATGTTGGTGGGTAAAAAACGCTGCAAATCATTGCTCAAAGGCTTCTTCACTCTTCAGATCACTGATCAGCTGAGTGAGCTCCGAAGCCATTTTCATTCCTATTGAATGGAACTGCTCTTCCAGGCGTCTCCAGCATTCGAGGAGATCTTCTTCACTCTTCAGATCACTGATCAGCTGAGTGAGCTCCAAAACCATTTTTACTCCTATTGAATGGAACTGCTCTTCCAGGCGTCTCCAGCATTCGAGGAGATCTTCTTCACTCTTCAGATCACTGATCAGCTGAGTGAGCTCCAAAACCATTTTTACTCCTATTGAATGGAACTGCTCTTCCAGGCGTCTCCAGCATTCGAGGAGATCTCCTTCACTCTTCAGATTACTGATCAGCTGAGTGAGCTCCGAAGCCATTTTTACTCCTATTGAATGGAAGTGCTCTTCCAGGCGTCTCCAGCATTCGAGGAGATCTCCTTCACTCTTCAGATCACTGATCAGCTGAGTGAGCTCCAAAACCATTTTTACTCCTATTGAATGGAACTGCTCTTCCAGGCGTCTCCAGCATTCGAGGAGATCTCCTTCACTCTTCAGATTACTGATCAGCTGAGTGAGCTCCGAAGCCATTTTTACTCCTATTGAATGGAAGTGCTCTTCCAGGCGTCTCCAGCATTCGAGGAGATCTCCTTCACTCTTCAGATCACTGATCAGCTGAGTGAGCTCCAAAACCATTTTTACTCCTATTGAATGGAACTGCTCTTCCAGGCGTCTCCAGCATTCGAGGAGATCTCCTTCACTCTTCAGATTACTGATCAGCTGAGTGAGCTCCGAAGCCATTTTCAATCCTATTGAACGCAGGAAACTGAAATTTGAGAGGGAAGGTCAAGGGAGAATACAGATGGTGGTAGGTGCTATTGATGGAGAACCAGTGATCTATACAGAAGGGTGATCTATACAGAAAATAATAAACCTTTGAGCAATGATTTGCAGCGTTTTAGTTTCCAAATAACTTTAATGGATTATTTATATCCACTTTAGGGGTAAAGTTTGAAAATTGGTAGTTCTGAGAAGAAGGATTCCTCTAAAGTGCTTCAAAGTAGGTAAGCAAAATATTCCAAAATGTGGATTACCTTGTACACATATTTGAAATGTTGCAACTTCAAAAACTATCAATTTTATAGCAATACTTGGCTCTATTTGGAGTTAACAGTTAACAATAGGAATATTAAATATTCTATAAATTGTATAGTGGGTTCTTACAAAAAGTTCATGAAACTGTCCTGCAAGAGGCACACAAAAAAGTACGTTTGAGAATATTCCAAGTTTAATTTTCCTCGAAAAATACAAGTGTTGCTCAACTTCTTCATTTAATAGGAGTTTAATTATCGTGTAAACACTGAGTTGTATTCATGTATTCCGGAACATGATTTCATGTAGGTGCTCCGGTGGATGAATAACTCTAGGTCGTCCACAACATAATAAGCAAAGGGCAGCTCAAATCGTTGAAGGTGTGTAGGAAGGTAGACATTCCAATATAATATACGAGCGATTGGCTTTTTATTACCTGTATAGAATCCAGCTAGGGAATGAAGGATGAATTAGCAGCCTGTGACCCTTACCTGGAACATAGAAAGCAAAAAACATTCTAGAGATTCCAAGAAAGACAAGTAAGGAAAAGCTCTGTAATCATCAGAAATAAATCATTGGTATAGGACCAGTTGTCAGACAGTTGAAGAATGGGATGTGGCGCAATAATGAGTTAATTGGGCGCAGTTTGTCGCCAGTTATTCATTCAGCGCAGTTACGAAGTTGAGACTCATGATGGATCACATTTCTGAATTATTCAACGGACGACCAGTTGATATTATTGATTATGAGAATCATGTTTTCATGTAGTTTTAATTGCAACTCGTATCCACTCTAACGAAGTTGAATAGTTGAAGCTTCTAATGAAAATCTTCGGAACCTCACACTACACAAGGGCCACTAAAGGATTTAAAAAGTTATTTTCTATTGGCATAACACAGGTTTTTTAAACACGTAATTACAAGATTTCCCCAACACTTTTTTGAACAATTGATTTTTTAATTATATGTTATATTAATGATGGTGATGTTATTATTGTTATCTGGAATATGTTAAAAAAGAGTTGTAATTTAAAGCCAAGGACCAATATTGCAGAGGGAAAATTATTTGTTTTATTAGAAAAATTTTGAATAATTTCCCAAGTACCTATCACCTAAATAATGTTCTTTTTACAGCGTTTCATCACAAGGTGCATATTGAATCAAAACAGAGAATATTCAAGATATTTCCAACAGCCAAACCATACTTGTAGACATTATTTATTGAGAAAACTTAGTGCTCAGAATAACGTAGAATTTGTTCTGAAAAAGAGATCCGTGTGGGCTGGACGCTTATTGGGGAAAGAAATCCAAAGTTACATTTTCAGAACGGGCATTGGATCAGTCCCTTCTGAACAAGTGCCTGCCCACATGGCTGAAATAACAGGTCCAATTCGAACTGCCACCTTTCTTGGACCAGTTTTCCCATCTGGTTCAATGAGTGTTCTGATTGTTTTAAAAATCACTGGATCATGTTCAGTTTTTGGACAAGTTCCCCCAAGGCAAATTCAGCTCCAAGTACTATTGAGGGTACCCTTGTTAGCCATTGCCAAGACGGCGTGCTGGATGAACTCGTTTGTCTTCCAGAATTAATAAATTGTTTTTAAAATGATTTTGTTGCCAGCGATCGTGGACCACCATAAAATAAACAGAGAATATTGGGGATTCTACGAGGATTAACTCAAAATTGAACAAATCCACGTTTAATTGTGGAGAACAAACAAACCGTCCGGAAATTCTAATTAATGAATCAACATGATGTAATTCCATGGTCGATTCAAATGAGAAACAGAACGTAGGTTTAAAAAAATTGAATTTCAACAATGGAATGTCCTTTGTTTTGTTGTGCTTTACTCAAACGAGTCAGATGATGATGTTTTGGATAAAGGCATGCAAACAAAATGAGATACATATGAAAAGTAAGATGACAAAACCAAAATAGAGTAATTTTTGGTAGAGCAGGTTCAATGAGGATAACTGCAGGGTTTACTGGTTCCTAAGCAAAATGAATCAAAGGGAAAAAATCGGAGTTCTTCAAATCAGACGATTTCATCACATCATAAATTTTGCTCTGACTTTGGGAGATGATCCAATCCACAGTTAGATGATGATTAATGATTTAATAATGGTTAATGATTAATCCACTATTCTTAAATAACCACCCAGAAAATCAATCGAGGTGGATAGTGGAACGGATTATGCAAGTAGTAAAGGCAGAAATTTTCCAGTCAGAATTCTCATAAACTAAAGGTAAACGGAGTCGATAAAACTCGTTCGAAATCGAAGCCTAAAACTCCCTCTAAATTCAACACTGACAACGTAGAGATAGGGCACGAACCGGACCTGAAAACCGTCGGAAATTGAACGTCCTTCCTTCACACTAAATTCAACAGTTCATTAAATGGAACCACCGCATCCCAGACCTCTCCTTTCGGGCTTTTTAGGGGCCGTGGATTCGCCGTAGCCTAAACCATATTATTAGCTTTGAAACTCGCTTTGGCTCCCTCGGGAGAAAGGTTGAATAGAATGATACACTTTATGCTCCTCGACATCTCTTTTCCTCCTGTTAGGTGGAAAAGGACGACTGAGCGTTGATGGAATGAAAAATTTGATTGTGAATTAAATTACTCTCCTTTATAAGCCTTTTTATACTTCCAGCTTCGTCTTTTTAAACAATATTGATTTGATAGCGGGATAACCCGAGTTTTGGACAGGATATTGATGAGAGAACTCTGTTCAAAGTGAGTGGACCCCTGTAACTCCGCTTCTTCCTACTAAACCAATCAATAACTCAATCAATGAAGTGGTGACAATGATCAGGAGGAGAATAGCTGTGGCAGTATGGCTCTTCCACTCACTACCCCTCAACTAATATTCAACTAACGGAGCATGCTACTCTGAGAGTTGAGAGGATACCTAAGACTTGAAAGGGCAATAGTGAGGAGGATGAGACGTGATGGCAGCTTCCACTCACTCCTTGATTCAACAATTTTTTTTTTCAATCACAATACCACTCTGAGAACGGGGTAGTTGCATATTTTTTAAAAATTTTTCTACGTAGAGAATCTCTGCTGTTGAAGAACGTATCTATAAGTAGAACTCTCAGAAACGCTTCCCAAAGATTCAGTCCTTCGAAAAACGGGATTTTGTGATTCAAGTGTTCGCCACATCACTAGTGTGATGTCACGTGATCGCTCCATCAGTTTCAACAACAATATTCTTCATTTATTACTATGAAATTAAAAGTAAAAATCAAATATGTAGAGACTGAAAAATATGTTTTTCATCCTCATTTCAATGTTTCTGACTTGAAACCATTCTCGATTGCAGCGATCTCAACGCACTCTTTCGAGATTCTCTGGGCCCTATGACGTCATGATTCGCTCTCCCGAAAATAAGGCTAAACTAAATCGAACTTCGAATGGAAAACTGGGAAAGAAATGTTTTCAAGCGCGCTAAATTTGAATCTAGCGTAAAAAAACGAATTTCCGACCCATGCAACTACTCTATTACGAGGCTAACTGATACTCAAAAGAGCTAAACTGAGCAAGAGGAGGACAAGCGGTAAGTAGGATGGCTCTTCCACTCACTCTCTCCTTATTGAACAAATCTTCCACTCACTTACCAAACCACTTTGAGATTGGTTACTCATGGATATTCTTGAATATCTTCGGGATACCTGAGAATTGAAAGGGCTATGACATGGGAGAAAAGGAGAGCTTAGGCAGCAAAATTTCAAATTTTCATCAGCAAAAAAGAAGAACTTCATCAAAGATCTAAAATAGAATTTGAGTTTCAAACTGTAATTTTTATCAAACTAGAATTGAAAAAAAAGTATGGAATTTTGTTTGCGTTCTTAGAGCATTTTCTCAATTGAGTTATTCATTGCATGAACAATAATTTATCAAACCGTGAAAACGACTTTGTCAGGGGTGAATATCGTACCGTAGTACCTCATTCATACCATTGTGAATCTGAAATGAGTAGAATCCATAATAATATTGAACAGGCACACAACAGGTGAACGTTCTACGTAGATTTAACCCTAATTTGACCATGGTGTCACTAATGTCACTGAAAACATCTCAGGAGCTCCACAGCTCTTCTAAAGTGTCACCGGAGTAACCAAAATTAAATTGCAATTTTAAATTTAATGGATAGCAGAATTGTTTGTAGGCCATCAGAAGCCTCAGAATAGAGTTATGACAAAAATTTCGAAAAAATACACAACAAAATTTTCAAGATTTTTGAACTAAAAAAAATAAGGTTCAAAAAATTCAACTCTGAACATAAATGTTTAAATTGGAATTTAATTTTGGTCACTCCGGTGTCACTTGAAACAGCTGTGGAGCTCTTCGATATTTTGGGTGACATTCGTGACACCATGGTGCAATTAGGGTTAACAGTTAATCAGTAATAATTAGATCTCTGCTTAGTTAACTATAGCAGTTAAAAATTAAAACGTATTTAAAAATAGTATACGATCTGTTGGGGTCGGAGTTTTCAATAAATCAAAAATGTATGAGCCGCGGAACAAATCAGGTTAGTATTTGGTAGTTACACGTAGTTAGTTCAATACAACCTGTATGGGACGGATAGCTCCTAAATTTGACAGATTTTTAAGATGACACAAATCTGTTTTGACAACAATGTGGTATTCAAGTGCTATTTATACAGATCAGATTCGAGCCCATGCAGATCGTTAACATAAAGCATTAACCGTGATTATTTATTATTAGATGTACCTTTGATCAGCTGTTTCTTAGTAAGTCGACACAAACAAGTTGAAGGAGCTGAGATGAGAACAAACAAACGGGAACACGAAAAAAGGTGAAGATGTACCGCGAAAGACCTTTTCAGAGGTAAGGGAATGTGGAGAGAATGGAGCGACCCGGGAAGAGATTGTTAGCAGAGGGAAGTGAAGTAACACAATAACGACCCCCCTGTGGTTTTCGAGGGTACACACCCGTCTGAAGGAAGTTGCAAGTCGATTGTAGCAAAAATCGAGATCTGAGATTCGATACATCGAATCGTCAAAGAACCGGAATTCGATTTCTCAAAATGAAGAATGTTATGATGCATAACATGTATTAATCGTAAAATATTCTTGAATGAAGTGGTTGACATTTACTTACTATGAGTTTTATAACTTGATCAGAAGTGGATTGTGATGCAAAATAGAGTTGTTTCTCTCCTTAGCCTGATTCGACTCATGAACGGAATGGTTTATTGATAGCTACAACAATCACAATCGTACAGTAGCCCTATTTTTGAACCATTTCAAATTCTTAGTTCCAAAAAACCGGTCCCGAACATAACTTTGAACCACTTTCTCATTGGTCGACCCCATTAAAAGGGGTGCCAATTCGATTAGTCGCTATCACCAGTTTTCCATAGTTCAATAATTGAACACACAATGACACACAATGACAGTAATTAAAATGTTGATGTAGCTTAATTATTAAGCTTCATGGTCGAAAAATTGTAACTTGTAAATTGTAACTTCATGGTCGAAATTCATGGTCGATCCATGTAGCTTAATAATTAAGCTACATCAACATTTTAATTACTGTCATTGTGTGTCATATGTTGTGAGAAAACGATTCTTCTTCTGACTCATAATCGATTAGTGCTGCAATCGATGCATCGAAAATTATTCCCCCACTCGCGAAAGGGACCCACTCGGGGTCAGGTACGTGTATGAGGGGAGATGTACCAGGAAACTGGCCCTTTTTCTGGTGGGAACCAAGTTCCGTGGGGTAATTTTTTCTCGCTCTTTGGCGATCCCCTCGCCATTATTCAAAAAACCAGATCCCCGAAGAGATATTTTTTGTCTCGGGGGTTTTTCTTCTGTTTCATTCTAAACAATAGAGGTTTCTAACATCCCTCTTCCTTTTCCCGAGTGTCCTGAGTCACAATAAGAGCGGGCAATGTTATGCAAAGGTCTGAAGGTGTACCAACTCGGGTGCGGTTCCTGCATCCTTCACCTTCGGCAAATTCATGGTCGAGTTTCAAACAAAATGGAGGACGTCTCGTCACCTGCGGTCAAATTTGTTGAAAAAACCAGGGTCCGTGGATGAGTTTTTCTACCGAAAAACTGTTTTTCTACAACCTCTTGTTGTACCATACTAATGTAAAAAGTAATCAAACCCTGAAAGTAGGATTAAAAATCATACATTAAAATGGTCATTCATTTACTGTAACATGAGCACATCCAAACAAGAGGGGTCTCTTGACAATGGAGTCGTTTGTCGTTTTCAATCACTTTAATTCGTGGAGAGCTTTCGACAACCCTCTGGTTGTCATTTTCAATCCAACAGCAATAGTTGATTTCTCTGTAGAGCACAAGAGTCTGTTAACTGTAGATAACTGTCAGCTGTAGTTATCTGCAGTAGTAGCAACTTGTGCTCTACACAGAAATCTCATCCTCTTGCTATTGGATTGAAAGTGACAACCAGAGGGTTGTCGAAAGCTCTCCACGAATTAAAGTGATTAGAAGATTAACGCCTTTGAAAAAGAAACCCTTTGGCATAAATAAATTTGAATTTCCGGCAAACTTTTGTCATACCAATTTCAACTTTTGGCAAATAAATTTCAACTTTTAGCTAATCCAATAGATACGTTTAAACAACTACTGGAGTCCTTGTTGTTCAATAAAGTGTTTTTTCCATCTCTCTTTACAATAACTAATCCTCCTATTCTAGATCACGATCATCATTGCCAACCCATTCACGTTCCATATTATTTTCAATAAGTGATTAGAAACGACAAATGACTTTCATGTCAAGAAACCCCCTCTTATTTGAAAAAAAAGAAAAATTTCACAACCACAACATATAATTGAATGAGTACATCCACACAGACATGTTTTGTTTAACATGAAAACTAGTTTTCAGTGAATTGCATTATTTTTCTTTGCATTTTCTGGCATGCTTAGAGCATTTCAAGGAACGTTGCTAGAGCTTTGCACGAAGCCTCGAGGATATCAGAGTAACCGTTCGAGACACGATCTGTAAAAAACGGGAGAGTTCGAAATTTTGCTGGAATTCCACCCAAGAATTGGAAAAGATTTCCTTTCCTAGTCTAATCTGACGTGATTAGTTAGAAAAGACATTATGTAGGATGTCCCACGATTAATAATCCTAACCTCGAATTTTCGACTAACTTGCAACAACTTTTGTGCTCTTTTTCAAAAACCGCAGAGCATTAAATTTCACATCTTTCTAATGCCAAACAAAAATATTTTCAACAGTTCTGATACGCAAAAAAGAAGCTTAAAGAGCTTAAAGTAATATTTTTGATAATTTTAGAAAATGTTATTTTTTAAACCCTTATTACATATGATAGTATTTTTGAGAGACACGCTGCTTTTTTGAAACGAAATCGGCATTCTGGTATGAGACTTTGGGTATGGACGAGGGGGAGGGGGAGTAATTGAGTTTGTGCTTTGCTGGAAAAGAAAACGTATAGAAGAAAGATCAAAAATACGCTCACTCATCGATGAGATTTCTATATGATAGCAGTCGAGGGGAACATGTTTTGGGGGGGGGGGGGAGGGATGCTGAAAGTTATGGGGGATAAAAAGTACAGATCATAAATGCGAAAAAGTTGTTCCGACGGAAAAGTTGAGAGTTGGTCGGAAAGAGAATTCCTCGGGTAAAAATAGGAGGGAGAGGAGAAGCCAAGGAGTTAAATTGAGTTCGGATGAGGCAATAACAATAAGTCACAGCTACAGGGCTGTAAAAAGATGAGGGTGGTTTTGAAAAGTGGTGTTCCAGAGAAGTTGAAACGAAGCATTGGATAAGGACTTTTACCATGAAGAGGATAGTAATAATTATCATAATCAGCAATTTTTATTGCTGAATAAGTGTAACAGGAGTTGGATATTTTAGCACCCATCGGTGGTAATGGAATTAGATGAATAATTTTCTGGAACTCGTTCTATTTTATAATTATTGTACACTAGTAGGAAACTAGGAAATTTTACGAGACCCATCAATGGGGGGGGGGGGCATAGGGACCCAGTTTGTCTCTCGTCGAGAAGGTCTTAACAAACTGAAAGGTCTTTGATAAGCTTTATGAAGAACACTCCTACACGTACTTTCATAACAGTCGCCATTGTTGTTTTCATGGAAGTATCCATGCTCATCTCTGTCTATGCATGGAGATGGATGTAGGTATACTAGGTCCATATATCTATGTTAACGAAGGCTATTTTCATACAGTTTTATAGGGAAATTTTTCCGGTTTCCCATTGGAATGCGGGGCCAATTTAGGGTGTTTTACTCACCAGTAACTGTAAATAAGGAGTGGAGGAGGCCTAGTGGGGTCAGGACCTCTCAGCGCGTGCCGTATTCTGTATACAGTTTCAATTGAGTTTCTGTTTTGGGACCACATCATCAAGATTCTTTCCGATATGCCTACCCCAACTAGTATTTTATCATTTTCACTTTTGAAATTGAATTTTAATAAAGGGGGATATGATGATCGACCCAACTAACAATTATTCGTCAATTGATCGGGAATGTGGTCTTCAGAAATAAAACTCCTCTTTTGCCGAGCTTTCGGTGAATTTATCACCTTCCTTAGGGCCTACAAAAACAATATTCTCCTTCAAAATTTAAAATCTAATCATCCCATGAGTAGAAAACAACAAAACTAGAATCGTATCAAAAAATTTACAGTTATTACGTATACAATTTTTTTTCCACTTACTCAAAGGAAAAACACTTTTTTTTTTTGTATAAGTAATATCTGTAAATTTTAAGTTACGATTCTAATTTTGTTGTTTTCTACTCACAGGATGATTAGGTTTTAAATGTCGAAGGAGAATATTGTTTTTGTTTTTGTAGGCCCTGAGGAAAGTGATAAATTCATCCGAAAGCTCGGCAAAAGAGGAGTTTTATTTCTGAAGACCACATTCCCAATCAATTGACAAATAATGATATATTAATTCATTTTTAAGTTTACAGTAACAGTGAGTAAATTAATCAAAAATTATTCATAGACTACTAACCTCAACCTGGTCCCTGTCCCCTACCCACTAACGGTCACATTCAGGATTTTGTGCCTCAGTCCTAATGTGGACCACTGGCCGCCTATGACTAGACCTATTAATATTTTGAGTTAAAAATATATTTGAGTTTGAAGTCCTGAATAAATAAAATAGCATTTTTGGTAATCTGAACATATGGGCTTTACTAGCTCCACAGGCTTGATCCAATACTTGGTTGCCTAGCTACCGAAGCACGTCTGCTCATCAAACTATAATGTATAATTAATTAAATCATGCCAAACTTGAAATGTATGACCGACAAGGGATCAACCTCCGAGATCACTATAAGGGACGGAAAGGCGCGAGAGTTAGAACTCTCATAGTACAATGGACAAGGGTAAACCACCTCTGTTGTAGCCATTAAGCCCGGGGCGCTGTCTGGTTATAGTGGAAAGCCGTGTTCTATTAGAGCGGGTTTCTATATCGGAGTGCTAAGCGACCATCTACCCTAATTCTGTAATAGGTGAGAGAGTAAAACTGTTATCATAATTTCCAAGAATAATACATGCTTTAATGCGGTTTGAGTTAGCGGGAAGGTGAAATACCTCTAGCAGAATATTATACTCGTAAACTCTAATCGGTTTTTATATGAGAATATAGGTTGGGTCTCTTGCACATGACCTATTTATTATTATGAATAATAAAGTTAGACGGAATTGCCATGTTGGTCTCTAATGAAAAAATCTTCTTAATGGAGGACAAATACTCGATCTTGATGTCTTGAAGATAAACGGATATAAAATAATAGTGATATTTCCGTCACACCATCGCGGAAACAATAATTAATCATAATTACAATAATCATAATACATCATAATTGTACTTTTAGCGAATTTTCAAAAAAAAAAAAAGAAGCTATTGCAATGAACTTAAGATTTTAGGATGAAAAACGTACAAAAATCTCTTTCTGAAACGTTTTCTGATGTTCAAACTTTTTCACATGTGAACATATTATATTTAAATATGACATATTTAAATTTTATTATTACATTTTATCACATATTTTCTGATGTTCAAACTTTTTCACATGTGAACATATTATATTTAAATATGTGTTATTACTGACGATAACTTGAGCTAAGTAGCATCTAAAAAACGTCTGCCAAGTTGGGTGGGCAGTATAGCTTCCTCACTCATTGTAACATGGACGTATAGAATCAGTTGGCGAAAAAATTATGATTCAAAGAGTTATTGAATACCAAAATAATGGCGATAATATATTATTATTATTTTAATATTTATAATATTTTATTTTTAATATTTATATTATTTTAATATTATTTTAATAAATAGTATTATTTTCAACGTAGAATTTTATTTAGCGGTCCACCGTCTAGGACCTAACCCACACAATCCCTGAAAATTTCATCGAAATTGGTTGAATAGTTGCGGAGTTTTGGTTGTAACAATAAATTTAAAGTTCGCGCATGCGCAGCGGCTATTGCTTGACCAATTTGATTGAAACTTATAGGGCGTCTCTTAGAAGTTAGTCCCTAACTAACCTCCAAATTTGAGCAAAATCCGTTCATTAGAAACCGAGAAACCGAGGTTCCAGGAAATTCACGTTTGCGCATGCGCACTCGCTCCTATTGGTCCGAAGGTGCTGAAATTGATAGGGGACCGTCTAGGACCTAACCCGCACAATCCCTGAAAATTTCATCAAAATCGGACCACAGGTTAGTATAGTTTTGCCCGGGACAAGGATTGACCACAGACAGACCGACAGACAGACAGACACGGAACCAAAATTGTTCGGAAAGCTCTAAAACGCAAAAAGCAAGTGGAAATTTTGATTTTGGAGGACATTTTTTTTCCACTTCTTTCACGAATACAAAGCTTCCCTACCTTCGGTAGTGAGGAAGCAAAAACTCAGGTAACCGAGATATCGATTATTTTATGGAGAAGAGACTCACTCTGTTTTTTTTTTTGGACGCCAACCATCATCTAGAAAGTAAATGATGTTCATGGGAACAAGGGTTTATCATGCTCCACAGTTGCTGAGCTCATCATGAAAAGTTGCTCGCAAGATTGAAATATCCCCCGCCATACACACACAAACGATGAAATCTCATGTCAAAACCATTCGTTGAGTTTCAACGGGTTATAAAAGAAGTGTGCATTTCTGAATCAGATAAGTCATCTCAAGGATCTTGTCATGAGAAAGGTTCATAAATTAATCTCGTTGAATTATCCTGACAGTTACGTTCAATGGATTTAACGCTCATCACTCGTATCATAACTCCCCAAAGAATCGTAAACCTTCTGTCACAGAACGGCCGAATTATCGGGTAAGAACACTAATAACCTCGGAGAGTCATTATAATACCTTATCTCTCGGGACTAACAGCTAATAATAGAGGAATGCTTAGAGTTAACGGAGAAGAGAGGGTTCCAGTTTGTGCCTCTAATTGCTATGTCCCTTGGACGGGACTTTTATCAGATCTCACGACAAATCGTGCCTTCTTGCATTATATCATAGTTTTCTCCGTCCTCCCACCCGCCCTTTCCGCATCCCGACAATGGGTTAAGCGATATTTACATACAATCCACGGCTTGATTTGATGGAGACCAACCAACCAATAAGGCGAGTTCGAGCTGGAACGGTTCAATTCTTGAAAACTTCTTATGACTGTAAGAATTGTCATACTAATTGAAAATAGATTTTGATCAAATGTACTGAAAGATAAATTAGACTTTAGCTGTCTAACAATTGAAAAAGAGTGATTTTAAAATCCCTCTGAGCATCCGTTTCTGAAACTTGTGAATTTTTTTTTGTGTCTGATTTTTTTTTTGTAACCCCCCTCAAAATTTGTTGGTTTACGTTTCAAGGAACGTAAAATCCAAAAATCGAATAAAAATTTGGCTGACCGTACGCCGTAAGCGGCATTTTCCACAGTTAGCATTGACCGATCTTGATGAAATTTGATACATGGGCTCGATTTGGGATCTAGTTGTGCCCCGAGGCTTTTAGTTGATGCAGGTCACTTCTAAGGGTTGAAAAATAAGGATTGTAATTTTTAAAACGCCCTAACTCAAAACATTTCGATATAAAGGAATTGTTTTTCCAGCAATTTAAGATAGTATTGAATTTTTAGATTTTTTAGAGACCACGCGGAGCCCTGTATGACAGACTCTTAGCTCCCTACGAGAACTTGAGGGTTGGACTTCAGATAAATCAGAAACACGAGTGTGAATCACAAAAGAGGCCTAATCACCGTTCAGATTTTAGCTGACCGATGTTTTTCTTCATGTTGGTCGGTGGTAACAATGGCAAAGCCGTGTTTTTTGCTGACGAGTGATCCATATAGACAAATAATAAACATTTGTGTAATCAATTTGCAGCGTTTTTTATTTCCTTTCAGCTTAAAACTCGTAAAAGTATCTTAAAGAAGGTTGCATTCCTACCATTGTTGAAGACCATCAAATTTTGCGACAAAAACTTTATTCATTCCAATGACAAATTTCATTGATAAAACTATGAAGACTGATATATTTTGAGAAAAATATGGAAAATTTTCAATGATGAAGCACAATTTGATAGTTATTTGAATAAAGATTTTGATAATTGTCGTAATAATTATTGTCTTAATTAGAAGTTATTTGAAAAACTGAAAAAGTGCAAGTACTTCATGGTTTTTAGCGCACTTCGTCAGTAGCTCAAGGTTTTTGGGGTTCAAATTTGAGGATGAACTACCCTTAGGGGTCTTAACAACAATTTACATTAATCTTACATAAATTTCTGAACTGTGCTGCATTATTTATGTTTCGAAGCTTTAAGTGCACCTCAACTTTAAACGCGCAAGGTCGTGTCTCTCGTCTGCTTGTTTACAATGAACATCATTACGTCAATAACCGGACGAATTCGTCCACGATTTATCAAGGATGAAAGAACAAAACTGAAAGGCGGAATCGGATTTTTTTCTGACGAGAGCAGAGTATCTGAGCTTTAGGATCGGGACGGCTGATAGCACGATTCGGCCTCAAGTCGGTTTCTCACGGGGCCCACGCTCTCGGGAAGGGAGAGAAAACACGGTGTAATTGGCCACCGGAGGAGGAGAGCGCCGGGGGACCTCCAGAGCTCTGATTCTTATGGGGCTTATCCGACTTCTAGTCACCCCTTCCCTTTCTATTCCCCACAGAATCCGAGGGAGAATATTTCCTTGTTTCCTGGAGGTCGAAAGTCCCTTCTCGCGGGCACACTTTGGCGAGTCGCTTTTCAAAAACGCTGCAAATTATAACGGAAGATCACCCGTCTGCATACAACGCTGATTTTCAATTATTAATACTACCTACTAGCTTCATTACGAAATTTGAGTCTTTGTTGTTAAAGATGCACAACTGAGTACACCATCAAACACTACTCAGAAAACAACGATCGCATCTTTGATCAGTTGAAATTTGAACGGAGATAAGGCAAATTGCCGTCAGTGAACAGCCGTTTGCAATTCACACTCGAGTTTCGGATTTATTGTAAGTAAACCCTCAAGTCCTCATAGGGAGCGAACGGTCCTACAGAGCTCTGGGTGGTCCCATTCGATTCTAAAAATTCAATTCTGTTTTAAATTGATGAAAATGAACTCTAAATAATAGTTTTCGAGGTAGGGCGATTAAAAATTACAATTCCTTTATTTGTCAGCCCTTAGAAGTGACTGACAGTTACCACAAGCTTGGCGGCACAGCTATACCCCAAATGGATACCACATTCCAAATTTCATCAAATTCGGTCCATGGTAATTATGGAAAGTGCCGCGTACGCTATAATTGTTTATTTTAAATTCGATTTTCGTATTCTACTAGTCCGTAGTACTATGAAACGTACTTAAACCATCAAGTTTTGAGAGAGGGTGTTAATTTTGCTTCCGAGTTTACCAAGGTAGCGGAGGCTTTGTTTTCACTTTTTTTTGCTCGACTGCAAAGGTTTATTATTGAAAACAATAAACCAAAAGCGATTCACACTCCTGTTTGGCTTGGTATAGCTTCCATAAGCGACTAGGGTTTGAATTTCGTGCATTTTCAGAGGCTATCCACCCCGGCTATCCCCCTATCGCTAGACATATAGGGACCGATCTAGACCTGAACACTTACAAACTTCAGGAATTTAACCCTAATTGGATCATGGTGTCGCCAGTGTCACCGAAAATATCCCAAGAACTCCACAGCTGTTCCAAAGTGTCACCCGAGTAACTAAAATTAAATTTAATGGACAGCAGAATTGTTTGTGGGCCACTGGAAGTCTCAAATAGAGTTTTGACAAAAATGTTCAAGAAAATCCACGACAAAATTTTCAAAATTTGAAAATTTTGTCGTGGATTTTCTTGAACATTTAATACGTGGTTTCATAACATCATTTTTCAACTTCCAATAACTCACGAAAAACGGTTCAAAAAATTCAGCTCTGCCCATTAATTTTTAAATTTCAATTTAATTTCGGTTTCTCCGGAGACTGTGGAATCCCTAAGACGTTTTCGGTGACACTAGTGACACCATGGTCCAATTAAGGTTAATTGGAATTGGACTGTAATTTCGTATAGTTTTACCCGTTACAAGGTTATGATAACCGTATGACAGACACACAGACATACATACACGAAACCAGAATTGCTCAGGAAGTTTTACAAAGTAGAATGCGAGTGGACATTTTGAAGGATTTTTCTCTCCTAAAAGTGTTAATAAAAGCTTACTTGTCTGTGTCTCGCTTCGTCTCGACCTTCATGCACAAACCATCCGTCTCATCCTCATCAACTTATCGTTCTATTTCGAACATTATTCCAACGGATTTTTCTCCCGTTGTGTGCGCCCTTCTTGACAGTTCGACGTCAAACGTTTCGATCGGTATGCATTAGTACCTACTTTGCGTGTTGTACGAAAATTTATTAGTTGTACGAAAATAGTTTACTGGGTACCCAGGTAGAAAGTGCCGGTTTCGTCGTTCTCCCTCCTTTTCGTTCACCATCGTCCTCAACAGGTGACTCGAATCATTTCAATATCATATCTAGTACCTAAGTGTATTTCTACCAACACATCACCCCACAATCCACTTACATCAATCCCTGAGTTAACGATGTTCGATAGACTCTTAAGAAAATAATATGATTTGGGACTGTAGCAAACAGTAATTATACCGTTTTGCTTAATTACAAATCCTAAATTGAAATCTTGAAGCTTATCTACCCAGAATTATTCAAGTTATGTGGAAAGTATTGAGTGTAAATATGTGACGAGGAGACCATATTGCTAAAATTACATCGAAGTTGGTTCCACTGCTTCTTGTTCAAAATTGGTTCACACAGTGAGGTTATCTGGCTACTTTTCTGGTGACGAGATGGACAATTTTCCTATAATGCATATACACGAACATAGACATAGACATATATGACACAGTTCAAACATTTAAACAAATTGATCCATAGCGTCATCAGAAATGATAACTTCTGTGTGAACCAATTTTAAATGAGAAGCAATGCTACCAACAACGTTGTAATTTTTTCGTTCATATTTTTGTGTTAGCGTGTTAGCAGTACGGTCGCTTCAGTTTTGCAAACATCGTACTACTATACTGTTTTAGTGAAATATAGGATTAATTATTGTCCATAAAAATTCAGACAATGTTCATATTATGTGCATTGAAACCAATATTCTTTGATTGAAACTGTCCTCAAAGTGTAAGTTTTCAAAAATACAAAGATTTCACTTTAAATTACTTCTTGTGGCCACAACCGAAGAAAATCATTTTGTTGAAATTGGTGTTAAATAGTCCATCTAGAGCTGAACAGTCGCACAAAGGTAAAAAAGACAGGTTCAGGGGCTGAAATAAATATGATCTTATAAAACCGGGACTCGATTTAAAATAATCCCCCTGGCAATTACGAGGAAAATATTCAATCGCTGCAAGCTGGCGGAGGTCTCAAGTTATTCCAAGACCACCTGTTGAGTGACCATAAAACTCCAACTAACTAGAGTGTTAAATAGGCAGGGAGAATCGACAACTTTCACAGCGGCTATATGTGTAAGATAAGTAGCCCAGACAAGACGTGTATCAAAGGTCCAATACATACTGTAAATTGTAGGTATATATCAGTAATACTCATATAAACATTAAATATATTCTGAGAATTGACTATATTTTTGTGGTTTTGAAAGCATTGGTTTGATCCTCCCCTTTCATTCCAATGTGTACAAACAACGCAGTTTTCGGAAAAACCTACTTTCTTTGAGTAGGTCTCCTTCCATTATCCGAAAATAATTGAAATGAGTAAACCTAGTTGGCAGTTCAATTTTGATGACATTTTCAGAGACTGTACGGTACAGATTAAGCTTTAGATGGTCCTCAACGAAATCGATCGATCTTGAATTGTTAGAAGCCTCCTCGGCAATAAGATAAGCAAATACTAATAAATAAGAAGTTAAGTAAGGAGAAATAAGAATAAGTAAGGAGAAAATCGCGTTTGAATGCTGAAAAACGTAAATTCTTTCTAACGAAATTAGCGTTCCAGCATGAGACTCCGTTTTTGACGAATTGGGGAAGGGATCGTGAAGCAATACATAGGACGTAGCCCCCCTTCATCAAACCTCAGAGCCTCATGCTCATTTCGTTAAAAAAATTCATATTTTTTCGCATTCAAACACCCTTTCTCCCGCTCGAATTTCATTGTACTTAAATCTAAAAAAATGGGTTATTGTTGGAAAGCAGACGAAATGGAGCATTTTCCAAGCTTTTGAAAACCTCTTAAAAAGCAGGAAAAAAACAACAAAATGTTTAAAAAAAGGGCAGTCTCCACTGTCTCCATGGATTTCCTCATATGACCGTGTGTTTCCATGAAAAAAGCAAAGAAGAAAAGAAAAAAAAAAACGCTTGCATACGAGTCTGCAACACATTGAAACATTTTCATGCCCCCCCCCCCCCCCCCCCCCCCCCCTGGGATGATCTGGGAGCTCGATTTTCGACTCAGCTGATCTGGGAGCTCGATTTTCGACTCAGCTGATCTGGGAGCTCGATTTTCGACTCAGCTGATCTGGGAGCTCGATTTTCGACTCAGCTGATCTGGGAGCTCGATTTTCGACTCAGCTGATCTGGGAGCTCAATTTTCGACTCAGCTGATCTGGGAGCTCGATTTTCGACTCAGCTGATCTGGGAGCTCAATTTTCGACTCAGCTGATCTGGTAATATCAAACTGTAAAGTACCTACCTAACTGTAAAGTACCTACCTGTAAAGTACCTAACAACTTCACTTCTGATGGTCATAATCATCATTGTGGCGACTTGGGACAAATTTCGTCGCAACAAATTTCGTCGCATCAAATTTCGTGACGATTTTTTTTTTTATGTGCCATATGAAAGACATGAAAATGTCAAAAACACAAACACACACACACAAAAATTGACAACTTTTCAAGTTTGAGGTAAAACGACTATGCTAGTGAACATTTATTCTGGAACGGTGATTTGGAAAATTTAACGTTATTTTAAGCGGTGTAGTCAGATTTGAATTTGATTGAAATCAAAGACCCTCATTGAAATGAGGAAATTATATCCATTTTAGTGCCGCAAGGTTGAAAGCACGAAAAAACTCATCAAAGTGAAAAAAGTGAAAAAAGTTTAAGAGGAAAAGTAAAAATTAGTATCCCTGATGTTCGCCATACCTGTTGTGTGAAACTGTATAGATGAAAAAATGTATTTAATAATCGAAAAACACTTTGTTTCCGTACCCAAACCTTATAACACGCAATAAACAGAGTAAACCATGGTAACGCAATGGGATTAGGAATTCTCTTAGTACCGTCTCGACGTTAGGCGCCTTCGGTACATAAAATTTAGTTTCAATACATGGTACTATATAATTTTGAGTAGTGCATTTCTTACGATCTCAACCTACAGTAGACATGCCTATACAAACTGATTAGTTTATATAAACAGTATTTTTGTGCGTGGGATGCTGTTTGTTATGTTATCCTGGAAGAGGATATTATGTAATATTTCAGCGTCAAGACTTCAGCGGATATCCTGATTTTTTCGTGCCTTCCCTCCCAAGCTGTTAACAGATTTGTCTTGAGCTTGTTAAAACTCCTGTCTAATAGCTGGGACAGTAATTAATGGGGCTACCTGTCTTGGAACTCGAGGGGAGCCCTGAGTGGAGTGGAGGGGAGCTGAAAAGCCACCGGGGCAGCCTAAACAATCGCTCCCCCCGGATTTACTGTTCCAGTCCGCTAGGGGACTGGTCCCGACTCGAATCCAAGGATCTCTCTTTGCCTTTCTCCCATCCTGAAAACCCGCCTATTTATAACGGGAACAGCCGTTCACCAGGAGGTTCGAGGTTGATTTAAAGGAACCGGGCGCGTCTTTTAAAAGACCTCACCGAAAGGACCCCGTTTTCCCTCAGCAGGAACAAGACCGCGGACGTCCCCTCCCCTGGTAATTACTCAGGGCTAATTGGGAAGTCGCGGGTTGGGCTGGTCGTCGGGTCTCGATCGGATCGCCGATAAGCTTAGGATCTTCGGCCTTTCCGAGCACTACAATGCAAATAGTCGCGCAATAAACCAGGTTCCAGCGATGCTCGAATCGATTGTTATCGCCAACAAATGCAAATACAGTTTATGCCCAGCAAGGAGTTGCAGAACTTATTGATGTCAGCGGATAAACACTCGATTACGAGGATTGTACGGTTACTCCACGTGGGTTGGCCAAATGTCAACTCAAATTATATTCAGTACCATTCTTGCAGCGGATTTCGAAAAAATATTTTACCCAATTTTCAACGACATTGCTTCCGAGTCTCCCAAGGTAGCGGAAGCGTTGTTTTCACTTTTCAAGGTTGAAAATAAAAGTTCTTCACGACCAAAAGTGTCTCTCCATCATGAAAACCTTGTCATGATGTCAGGTGTTGTACGAAGTTATTGTCCGATTTCGATGACATTTTCAGGGGTTGTGCGGGTTGGCGAGTACATAGTTCCATAATATGAAAATCATCGCCCCCAGATGCATGCACAAACGTGAAAACCATGTAACAACTATAACTTCTTCATTTTCCACCCGAATTTTACGAAAATTTCAAAGATTGTGCAGGTTGGCTTGTAGATGGTCCCCTATGAGGGTAGTGGAAGATACTTAGAGATTAATGTTTTGAGATTATGCACTATGCATCGGATCATCTAAACGATCTAGTTATGGTTACGACGATGCTATGTTCCTCACCCACTTGTCACATGTTTTTAATGTATTTTATTATTATTATTATTTTCACTTAATACCTAATTTATTTTGCGACGAAGAAATTTAGACCAAATCCCTCAGCGAATACTCAACTCCATTTCAACCAAAATTTTGATTTTCAGCAAACCCACCATACAGTATGTACAGGGTATGTTTTAGAAATGCTAGTTGCCAATATTCATACTCTCATCTCCATGATCACACGAATATTATTGATTTTGGTTTACTATTTTCAATAATGAACCATTGGAATAGAGTAAATCATAATAATAATAATAATAATAATAATAATAACGATAATCGAATTTAAAAAACCGTCCGTCGTCGGCACTTATCTTAGCAAAAATGGACCGATTTGGTTGAAATTTGGAATATAGGCTCCATTTGGGGTCTACTTGTGGCGCGAACCTTTTGGTTCATGTCAGTCACTTCGGTGAAAATAAAGGGTTGAAAATTTCAAGAGTCCTAGTTCGAAAACACTCGAAATAAAGGTATTGTTCTTTCATCAATTTAAAATAGTATTGAATGTTTAGAATTTTTAGAGACCACCCGGAGCTCTGTAGGACAATCCGTTCGTTCCCTACGAGAACTTAAGGATTGGTCTCACGATAAATCAGAATCGCGAGTGTAAATAACCGAAGAGGTCTAACCCCTGTTGAAATTTAAGCTAACAAAAATGCGATCGCTATTCGTTTCTACTGAGTTTTTTGTCCTTAGCAACCAGTAATCAAATTTCAATATGAAGGAACCCCAGCTCCTTATTTGAATCGAGTGTGAAGCGTTTATTTCTTCCAAATAAACTTGATTGTAAAGGTGTGAAGGCAGTATGTGTAGTACGTACCTATGGTTGGTAAGTAAAAAAAAAAAAGTGACAATCGTAAAGTTGTGATTTTTGCAGACGAGTGATCTATATAGAAAAATGATAGACCTTTTTGAAATAACTCGCAGCGTACTGTAAGGTTTTGGTTGCGAATTTCGCCGTCGTTGATCAAAATTAAACCAAATTTCAGTAAATTCCGGACAACATTCAATGCTACCGCATTAAGAAATTATGCGCTGATCCCAAATATGCAATGTAGGTATTAATAAAACGATAATTTCCGTGGAAAATGTTGAGACCCAAAAACCACTATTGAATTGAGTTGTATTGACTCCATTTTTGAAAATGTTGACCCCTGAGTGATCCAAAATTCTTGGCTAACAAACTCATCCTTTCCCTTGTTATTAAGACAATTTTGGCAGAAAGATTTTGATTTTCTGTTAAATAATTCCTCAAATTATCGTCCGGACGCACACATAAACATTCAAACAATATACATACAAAAGAGTTAAATTTCAGGAGCTTTTTTTTTTTGCAAAGTTCCAAAATGGTTTTCATTGGAGGGAATTTTCGACATTTTCTATGCTCAAAAGTTTGTATTACTTGTTTTCGAATCAACTCTCATAATTTTGTCCACTACCTAATTTTATAGTAAGATTACAGGAATAATAATGCCCATTTAAACACCCTGTATGTATCTCACTACAGACACAAAGAAGCTGCTTGCTAAGCGACCCAAGGGAAGGAAGAACACTGAATGATCAAATTAATTCAATAGTAAATTTTGTATCTCTGAAAAATTTCCTGCATTATTTCAGGTTTTCTAAAAACACAAGTTTGCTATTTTATAATATAAACTAATACAAATCTCAGTTGTGAGAGGCACAAGAATAACTTTGAAGGTTGTTCGGTACAATATGAGTCCTAAAGCATTGCTTCTCCTACCTGTACGGAGGGACTGTCAAACTGTCCGTCAAGAGAGGTTCCCGTTAGATAAGATTTCGCCGTATCTATTTATTCAGATTCCGTACGATTAACATGCACATAAACACCTAGATTACGAGCTCGCACGAACCCATTAAGTAATTCAAAAGACACACGGAAACATCTTTTCAAAACTCTTTTTATACAGTTTGATTCTGTTATCCTAATTAATTCATTCATTCGCCTCAGAAACTCCACTAGTCACGCACGTGTTTGTTGATTCGGCCGTTCATGAGAAGAAACGCGATACCGGAAATAATTGGGGGGTTCCCGTCCTCACCGCTAATTTTCCAACTTCTGATTGCTTACCGAGTTTTCGTGTCGAGTTGGATGGACTTTAAGAATGAATACAAGTTCGCTGTTGATCCTGGTGTGTGTATTTACTTGATTTTACGAGGTCATAATGATGAAATAATGGAAATCTAGCGCGTTAACCTGATTTGGGTTCTCACTACGACGGAACACGCTACTTCGCATTCTTAGTGTTGTTGTTGGTTGTAAATTTCGGTTGATTAGGCTGCACGGTTAGGGTACTGCTCACCGCTTTCTTCATTCATCATTCTCAAGTGGCACTTTTTAGGACTTTTCCAAAAGGGAAAAGGCCCTTTCAACAGGACTATAGGGCAAATGACACGAATCATGAAGTTTCCCTTGAAGTTTGATTGGAATTTTTCAACTAAACAGCGTCAAAAAGTTAGGTCAAACTTCCATGAGTTCTTGGAAGAATCGATGAGAAAGAAAAGATTCGTTTTATCAGTCGTTCGCACGGGTTTAAATTGTTTAATTAGAAATTGGCTCGACAAAACAACGAAATTCTTCAAGAAACATTTGATTAGCTGAAATTTTAACGGATATATTTATTAGGCCTATTACGGTTAGTGAAGAGTCTTTTGCGATCCGCACTCGTACATTATTTATTAAAAGTGCTGCCATGAGTGCTGATGGGTCTGGGTGGTCTCATTTGACTCTAAAAATTCAATTTTATTTCAAACATATGAAAAAATGGCTGTTTTCGAGCAAGGGCCTATTTTCCATTCCTTAGAATGACACCAACTGTTTGTTACAAACAGCTTCGCAGCACAACTAAATCCCAAATGGAGCCCATAAACACAATTTAATCAAAATCGGTCCATGGTAACTAAGAAAAGTGCAGCGTACAGCAGACGGACGGATTTATCAATATTCGATTTTAGGATTCTACGTACGTTACAACGTAAACCATCAAATATTGAAGGGGGTTAATTTTTTTTTGTAAACTTTAATTTTTGAAAATAAACCAAAATAACAGTAATTTCCATGTATCACGAGCTAATGTCTAGCGTTGCAAGAAGTGTTGTTCAAGGCGCACTGTGAAAGATATGTCTCTAAGCACTTAGAATGACTACCTTAGGCACCTGACGGCAGCGCCAGATTGTACCAGGACAAGGTACAGTCATACTTTAACGTATAGTGAAGGAGGGAACAAGTTGATCCAAATTAGTCTTTAAATCACATACCAAGTTACTTACCATTGAAAAAGCAAACATGATCAATTCCTTATTTCTTATAATTTATGGGTATTAGAGAAGAAGTTTTGTCATGCGAAGTACAATCCATTCCATAACTTATCTGCATCAAAGTAAGCTTTTCTTCACTAAATCCCTGAAAATTGATAGGTAGTTCTCCCATTATACCGCTATACCAAATTGATACACTTGGAAAATTGAGTGACATATTTTCCCCGCGCAGCGGATTCCCGATTTCTTCAGGGTGGGTAGACACGAAGAGGTTCAAAAAGTTGTAGGAATTCCATCGGATTGGGACGGCAAAACATGGGACAGCACGAGCCACATCCCTCGGCCGGATCGTGACAGAACAATGGAGCAAGAAGTTGCCCTGGCGCGAAGGAAGTGATGCCCATTGAGTCAATTACAGTCTTCAGAGCCCTCAGCTCCGAAGAAGAGCTCCCTCCAAGTCGAGAAAAACGGCAGAATAGCGTTTAATACCGTCCTCAGACCGTCTCCGGTCGAAATGACGGGGCGGCGAGGTGATCTTCGCCACTTGAAAAGCAATGATTTAAAAACAAGGTGATTGGTGGAGCTTGAGTACATGCTACAAGACCTGTTGTAATTCAACTAACCTCCTAGGCTGTCACGCAAAGCAAGTGACTCCTACAACGTAGAGCCCAACATTCTACGTCATGTTCTATTCCCTACCTACCCCCAAATCAATAGGTAAGAAATGTTATAGGTAATTAATAATATTAAAAAAAGTAAACAACCATTTCAGGTTGGATTTTCGTCTGACTGCCATTCCTGGCGTCGCGGACGTCATCAGATGTCTTCCAAAGGGAAGATCAGAATTTGTTCTGATGATTTCGCTCATGGCTTCCCACTGCCTCACCGCCCTGTGTTTGGACGAGGGGGAGGGGGGTGGAGCCCGGGACGCACGAAAACACAAACCCGCGGCGAGACTCGAACACACTACCTCCCCACAGTAGCCGGTCACCATAAATAATTATTAATATTATTGTTGTATGAATTTCCTACATGTTATTTTTATCCATACAAATTATTCGACATATCTTATAATGGAAATAGATAATATATCATTGTCTATACTACCGGAAATGTCTAGTCCAGTTATGTGCTGATTCAGGGTTCTCAAATTAATAATATTGTAAGAAAGTGAGACCGGAACAACAAGGAAATGTGATGATTTATTCCAAGAGAAAACTAATACACAATCACGTTTTGTGGAACCCAACTTGACAACAACATTTCTAAAAGAAATAAAACATATACAACAATCCTGTCGCTAACAAGGCGTTGGTTTCCCAACACCACATCCTTCCGTTCCCTCTTGGTGTGCTTGCATCCGGTCTGCATGCACAACCTTTTGCCGTCCGTTTGGAAGTTTGACCCTATAAATGACATCGTTGATCCGTTTGCAGACAATACACGGTCCAACCCATGGTCGTTGGAGCTTCGGCGCCAGACCCTTCTTCCTGGCTGGATTATACAACCAAACCTTATCCCCTTTCTCGAATCTTGGTGTCTCAGCTCGAACGTCATATCTCTTCTTCGCTTCCTCCGCCACTTTTCCCAATGCTTCTCTAGCCATACTGTGTGCCTCATCTAGTTCCTGTCGTAAAGCCTCTGCATATGTCTTGGAATTGACTGGATTGGGTGACATCCCAGTTAGAAGGTCTGCAGGCAAAATAGGAGTTCTTCCACAAGCTAGCATAGATGGTGAGAACCCAGTGGAACTGTGAACAGATGCCCTGTACGCAAGCAGAGCCCAGGAGAGGTGCTGATCCCAGTCCTTTTGGTGTTTTTCTGTTACCTTTCTGAGCATGTCCATCAGCGAACGGTTGAACCGCTCCACACCCCCATTACTCTGTGGCCGGAGAGGAGTTGTTCGGGTTTTGTGGCATCCAAGGATCCGCATGGTTTCGGCAAATATCTCTGCCTCAAAGTTTTTGCCCTGATCCGTGTGAATTTCCCGGGGAACTCCAAACCTCGACACCAAGTTTTCTACCAACCCTCGTGCAACTGTTTCTGCTCGCTGGTCAGGCGTAGAAAATGCTTCTGGCCACTTAGTGAATTGATCCACAGCAACAACAATATAACGGTTTCCTTGGGATGACTCTGGAAAGGGGCCTATGACGTCCACAGCCACTCGTTCAAATGGCACTCCTACTCGATACTCCCGCAAGGGGGCTTTCTTAGTTCCCTTCCTCCCTGCTTCCCTGCAAACTACACAAGCTCTACCAAATTCCTTCACGTCCCGGTGTAAGCCCTCCCAACAGAAATTTCTCCGCAGTTCAGTCACCATTCTCCTGGTTCCAAAGTGACCCAAATCATGTACTGTTTGAAGCACCATCTGACGACACTGCCGGGGGACGACTATTTGCATTGCCTGTTTTGTACCATTATCGTTTTCCCATTTTCTCTTCAGCACCCCTTCATCAACGACTAAACTCTCCCACATAGCCCATAGTGCTTTAGTTGTGGTTCCATAAGTCGCCACTTTCTCCCAACTTGGACGCACACCATCCTGCACCCACAAACGTACATTGGCCACCTCCAGATCTCTGCATTGTTCTTCCTTCCACTCAATTTCTGGATCTATCTGCACTCTGTTCACCTCGTTTTTGCTGTCTTTGTCTTCCTGTCTCGTGCAATACTTACACCCTTGGGGCAGGCAGGGCCTTCGGGACAGTCCATCTGCATTGCCATGTGCTGTGCCCTTACGGTACTCAATTTTCACATTGAATGACTCCAGGGTCTCCAGCCACCGAGCCATCTGTCCGTCTGGGTGCTTGAAGTTTTTTAGCCACTGTAAAGAAGCATGATCTGTGCGGACAGTCAAGGGCGCCCCATTATCGAGCCCATAATGTCGGAAATGTTCTAGCGCTACCTTCATTGCAAGCAACTCTTTTCTTGTAACACAATAATTCCTCTCAGGTCGTCGCAAGCACCGGCTAAAGTAGGCCAATACTGTCTCAATATCCCCTTGCTGCTGAGACAAAACTGCACCTACAGCTTTGTCACTGGCATCCACATCCACAATGAAAGGGAGGTCTGGTCTCGCATGGCCCAGCAAAGGTGCACTCATGAGAGCCTTTTTTAAATCTTGGAAAGCTTTCTCGCAGTCAGTGGTCCATTCAAAGTTTTTCTTCCTTTCAACTAGCTCATACAGTGGTCCAGCACGCTGGGCAAAATCTGGTACAAAGGGACGATAGTACGAGCAAAACTGAACAAAGCTGTGTGCCTCTTTTACTGAAGCTGGAGTAGGCCATGTAGCTATGCGTTCAGTCTTTGCTGGATCTGTCTCTATACCTTGAGCTGAGATAACATACCCAAGGTATGGAATACTGCGGCGGAATAGCTCACACTTCTTTGCATTCAGTTGGAGCCCCTTGGACCGAAAGAGCAGGAACAGCTCACGTAGCAGATCTAGCATGTCCTGAAAAGTAGCAGCATCAGCTCGAACATCATCCAGGTATACTCTTACTCGTCCTTTCCCCACCATGTGATGCAGCAACCGATTCATAGCGCGCTGGAATGTTGCTGGAGCGTTGCATAGCCCGAAGGGCATAACCAAAAACTGCCATAGCCCTCGAGATGTACAGAAGGCTGTTTTTGGTCGATCTGTCTCTTTCATAGGCACCTGCCAATAGCCACTCCTTCAAGTCCAGGGATGAAAACCAAGAGCTGCCTTGCGTTGCTACCAGCATGTCATTGATATGTGGTAGTGGATGCGCATCTTTCCTGGTAACCTCGTTCAACCTCCTGTAATCAATGCAGAATCTGGTTGATCCGTCTTTCTTCTTCACCAGGACGATGGGACTAGCCCATGGGCTACTTGAGACCTCAATTACGCCTTCTTTCTGCATGTCCTCAATGAGTGCATCTACTTCTGCCTGGCGGTGGAGGGGAATCCTTCGTGGAGCCTGTCTGATAGGAATATTTGGTTCCACTACAATCTCATGCTCAACTCCTTCAATTCTACCCAACCTATCCCCCTTCGCTGCAAACACATCTGAAAATTCCTTGATCATACTTGTCATCAATACCTGCTGTTCATTTGTCAGTCCTTGGATCGATCTTTGGATCAGATCTTCTACCTGCTGAGTATCCCGGATTTCCCTGCCCTCCAACTTTGACAAACCTTCTCCTCTAATGTCCCTTACAACTTCTCCTCCTTCGTTTCCTTCTTCATCCAATTCTTCCATCATTACCTCCTCTTCATTATTCTTTCCCACTAGCCGAACTTCTGGGCTATCTTCTTCTGGTTCTTCCATTATCACTTCTGCTGTGGCCGCATCAATCTTGCACTTAGCTTTTGCGAGGAAGTCCATTCCAAGAATGCAGTCATCCAGTATGTCAGCCACCAAAACTGTGTGCTCTCTTGCTTTCCCTTTGCCCAACCCCACTTGCACGTTTACTCGGCCCTCCACTGGAAACTCTTGGCCTGTCACTGTGCGTAGCACAAGTCCTTTTCCTACAGCTCGGTCTTTAGGTTGGATGGTCACTACCCCGCGTCTTACAATGGTTACCATGGCGCCAGTGTCAACCACCATGTTACAGGCTTTACCATTGATGCTTCCTCTGACAAGGATTGACGCTGCTGAACTGAGTCTGTAGACAATGGGTGAATCTTTTGTGCTCTGAATCTGGGGTTGTTTCTCTCCACTGCATGTCATAGGCCCCCCTCCACCTATGACTGCGATCCGTTTCCCGCCTTTTGGATCCTGGGACAATCATAGGACGTATGACCAGATGCTTGACATGTCCAACACAGCACAGTTGGGCAATACCGCGCCACATGTCCTTTTCCATTGCAACGCCAACACACACCATCACCCCTCCTTGGCCTTTCTCCTCTCACAACCCGTATCTCCACCTCTTCACTCTCTATACCACGCACTGTGGGATTGACACCACAGTTGGCTCGAAGAAGGTTGGCTTCTGCTTGAAGTGCATACCCTACAGCTCCCCTGAGTGTGGTTGTCGGGTAAGCCAGCACGAGCTTCCGAAGCTCTACACTTCTTATGCCATCATAGAACTGTTGTAAGGCTATGACTTCGATAGCAGCAGGTGTGCCCCCTGGTAAAGCCTTCCGTACAAGTGTCTCTAAATCTGCTGCAAAGACTGTCAGGTCCTCTTTCACGCCCTGGACCCGATTCCTCAACTGAGCCATGTATAGATGTTCTCGACCCATTGTCCCATACTGTTGCTCTAGGGCTGTCACCATCTGCATGTAGGAGGCCTCAGGTCCCAAGTTGGAAACCACAGCAAGAGCAGCATCGTCCAAAGCACATAGCAACTGTACCGCCTTCTCTTCTCCTTCCCAACCATTAATTTTTGCTAACTCGTTCAAATTTCGCTAAATAATCTCCCCATATAGCCTTGCCATCGTACCGACCTGGCTTTATTGAATTTCTGCTCAACAACATCTGTCGTCTCTCCTGGTTGTCTCCGGATCTTCTGACGTCGTTCCGCCACGCCTGCACTTCTCTAATAACGTCTTCATAAAATTCTCGTAGCTGCGCATTGACGCCATCTCTAGATTCGGTCAATGTCTGCTGTATTCTTCTTACTTCAGAAGCCAGCTGCTGCACTTCATTTCCATCAGACAGGTCGCGATTCCCTTCAGTATCTGATGGGACACCCTCAGGTTCCAGATGATCAGAGCTAGCAGGTTCTGGGAGTCTCACAACTCGACCACTTCTCAACCGTTGACCTTCCGATTCTTCTTCACCATTCTCATTGTCTCCCATGTTCGACGATCCCACTTCTGACACCAATGTAAGAAAGTGAGACCGGAACAACAAGGAAATGTGATGATTTATTCCAAGAGAAAACTAATACACAATCACGTTTTGTGGAACCCAACTTGACAACAACATTTCTAAAAGAAATAAAACATATACAACAATCCTGTCGCTAACAAGGCGTTGGTTTCCCAACAATATTATTTCTAGGATCCTCAATACTTATCATTTTTATTATAATCTTCTTAAAGCTTCTTACACTTAATCAAAGAGTGAAATCATTCAGATTCATGAACTGTTCAAAGCGCCATTACAGAAAAAATTATCAAAATATTGCTTTAAAAAAATGTGTTATCTCTGATGATGACAGTGGTCAACACTATTATTTGAATACCTAATCGTGCCGATCTAATACTCCTACACGATTATTTAATTAGTTAATTAAACAAAAATTGTAAATTACTTAACCCACGAAGGACGAACGAGCAAAGTTACGTTGAAAATAATTTTTGTCGCATTTTCCTCGTCTATTTGTCCTAGAAGAAGCCCGGAAAAATATAGGAAAAATTCCTCCCCCACCACAGTCACCAGAAACAGGTGTGACGTATGCTTCACGCTCGTCCTCACAGGGAGGGGGGGAGTAACTTTTATAGTAGGAAACTAGTGATGAAAAAAAAAAAAAAACTCCATGCGTAACGATTGGTTTATTTCAAAATATTAATTCTCTATAAGAACACCTTTTTTAGTTTTTTGCGACGGTAAACCCATCCTATAGGCGTAAATTAATCCAGCAAACGAAAAACTTATGAAAATCGACGGAAAAGAAGGTATGCAATAGGTACCTTTACATTCTAGAAGAGGAAAATGCTCCCAAGTAACACAAGAAATTATTACCCTCGGATAATTTTAACATTATAGTCATTTTGGGACCAGAAAACTCAACCGGAACCCTATAATTACCAATTTTTCAAAATAAGTTGATGTCAAGGAAACCTCCTGTGAAGGACGATCGTGAAACATGTGTAACAGTCGTCTTTACATGGTTCTAAAATGTGGAATAACTCGAAAAAATCGACACTGACTAATGGAATGAATGTTGAAACTATCGGAGAGAAGAAACTTGGACAGAAATTATCACTAGACCAATGTAATAATATAATAATATTCCACTTGCCACAATTCGGGGTCGATGGCTGAAATAAATGCTTTTCGGAATGAAAACCACACACAAAATTCACAAGTTTTAATTAAAAAATCCTCAGGTTTTCTTGATGAATTGTGGTACTCAAATGATCAAAAGGACCCCCCTGAGCAAGCCGGAGAGGTTGATTTGAACATAATACAGCATGCACGGGAATGAAAGTCAGCATACGGAGAATGCGTTATGTGTTTCAATCATTCATTCAACTCAAACACTATGAAAGTGAAGTACACGAAGTATTTTCATTTATTCATATTTCGAAAGATGACTTGTGATGAGATGTCTCGTTCATGCAGGTGACACACATATTTATATTATCCCATGGTCACTGGCTCCGAAAACGAATTCTACGTGGTAAGATGTCCCACAATATAACCGAAAGTGGAGAGGATAGTCACGAAGAAATCGCAATAAAAATTCCTGTTCTTTTCGGTTTTCCCCGATTTTTTCGTTAACCCAAACCGAGGAAAACCTGAAGAAATAAAAAAAATCGCGACAGTCCGGGGGTTTGCCTGCGGTCTGAGGACATGCGTTTTGCCGTGTAAACTTCACCACCACCCGACCCCAACAAGCCGATTTACACAGGCAGATTACAAGACTGCGACCCCAAAACTCGACGCTAGATGGAGCCGCCTGATACGAGTAATTACTTAATCAGAAGCCCAGTCGGTCGACTCCGTGGGAAGGCGGCGGTTTTGAGGGTCTCTTGATGATTTTCGACGCGTCGCCCTCGTTTGCATGAGTGACGATTTTCTCGGTAAAGAATCTCCTATAATTTGAAACCCCTCGATTTCAGAGCCGTTCAAGAGACAATGGGAGGAAGTTTCGTTCGGTTACCCCTCGTTTATCGTATTGTTGGAATGTCTCTTAAATGAAACCTCTCGATATAATCGGCAGGTTCTTGAGTAACTTGAAAAACGAACATCTGCCTCTCAATTACCTACTTCTGTCATAATCAGACGTTTTAAAAGTTTAAGAAGAGCTTCCAAAGTGGTGCCAACAACTAAGGTGGATGTTAAAGAAACCATGAAAACGAAAGGTACACAATAGGACGATCCCTTCATCAGAAAATACCCAGTAGATAGTGGAAAAAAATTAAAAATCGTACATAAAACTTTGATGATTTCTTTGGAAATTCGCTCATTAACTCATGCTGCATGAATGGATTTTTAAAGATTCTTATAGATATTAATATCAATTTATTTATTCAGTTACTCAATTTTTGCTAGTGCCTACTGCACCTTGTAACGCATATTTGTATTGAATAGTTGTACTTATTGTATTCTCTAAAATTCAGTTACTATTTTGTTTTCTAGTAATTTATACCTTCGATAGTATGAGGATTTATACCTTCGATTTAATTTTTTACAGGGAGGACGGAGGAGAGGACCCCTTTGTCCTAATCCTTCCCTGTTTTTGATGAATAAAAGCCATTCTTTCATTCATTCTCTCTCTCTCTCTCTCTTGGTAATTCCTCGTTGATCGTATTTTTTATCCTCTTTTGAATGAACCTTCTCGATAAACCAGCAGGTTGTCGAGAGGAAAACGGATGTTTACCTCCTAGCGGCGCCTGCTCCGGAGGGTTTATGGAAGTACAATGGTACAAAGAAAGGATACTTAATAAGGTGTGTATCATCAGAACATCTATTCCGAAAAACAACTGTGCTCATAAAGATTCACTAGAGTCGATTAATTAACTTTATAAGACGGCCTTATTCAACATAGTGTTTAGCTCGACATATGCGCAGCCAACTTAACCCTAATTGGACCATGGAGTCAACAGTGTAACCGAAAATGTCTTGGGAATTCCACAGCTGTTCCAAGGTGTCACTAAATTAACTAGATTTAAATTGCAATTTAGAAATTACTGAACAGAGCTGAATTTTTGAACCATTTTTTGTAAGTTATTAAAAGTTCAAAAATATTGTTATGACAATAATTTTGAAAATTTTTTCCATCGATTTCCTAGGACACTTTTATCATAAACTCTATTTTGAGATTTCCAATAACCCAAAAAACATTCTGCTGTCTATTTAATTTAAAATCGCATTTAACTTTTGGTTAGCCCGGTGACACTTTGGGACGTCTGTGAAATTCCTGAGATGTCTTCGGTGACACTAGTGATACCATGGTCCAATTAGTTTTAACAACGTGGTTTTCAACTTGATGAAGGCTTAAATGTTTGGTCCAAAGGGTTGTTCTGATGCTTCTCTCACTAACCAATTCCACTTGTATGTTCCATCTAACCCTAATCTCCCGAGGTTATTTGCTTGAGAGTGATTATTTTGATCAATAATTATTTATTAAGTATGGATGTATGGAATATAGTTGCAGAAAGTTTCGTTCAGATTGTACGACCTAAAACTTTCTGTATATTTAAATTTATCAATGTCGAATTTGAGCTTTGTTCGCTCTAAGAGTGTGTTGTTGAGTTTGTTCAGAGCTTGGTGAACAAATTTGGTTCCTCATCTGTCAGAGAATCAGTCATTCTCAAACAAATTCCTGGTTAAAAGATTTATGCGATGAAGAGGAAATTTATTGTATGAACATAATAGAAACAAGGTACGAAACTTGTTTCGTGATTAATTTAGAAATAAAATATAGAATTCCATGGGTGATTTTGATAATAAGCATGTATTAGACAAGACCGGTTAATGGAAACGTTCGAGTGGTTTAAGTTTTGTTTTTCATCTCATCAAATAGGATGAACGTCTAAATATTTCACAAAAGTGGAGATAATGTACTTGTTGGATTTTCACAATAAAAAACTTGATTTTTACGAGACGCGAAAAAATTCAAATTATTTTTTGTTCATGAAATTTTACACGACAGAAATATAATATACTCTGCAACATTATTATGTTGTCCTCTTTCTTTAGTTACAGAAAAAAAAACCCAGCAAATGAATAGGCATTTGTTAGAAAATGTGGTCTCCCTTTTATTTCATAAGTGACCTTTGCGTTGCCCTGAGTGACCGTTGGTGAGGGACATGAAATGGATCCTCAGACAGATGGGATCCGATACATCGACATTCGGATACACACTCAACCATTGGTATGACAAACATTTGACCTTTATATCCACAAACCCCATAGTTCTACCCAGAGACCTTTTCTCCTTCTGAAGGCGAGATCAACGAAGATAGGGCTAAGATGTGGCATTCATGATACTGATAGCGCCACGGCACCATCCAGTAATTGCGCCGTGCCCTTGGCACCAGCAAGGTGACACTGTCGAAACCCCATGAGAAACTTTCAGCATGCGAAAAAAAAGCTACGGGGGAAACAACGAAGTGAATTTTTTTCTTCCAGGAAAATCTACTAAGCTCCAAAACTGCCTAGTTACGGAACAAGCGCCTCGGTGGGTATCACAGGTTGTTCTGGGACGTTGAGTAACTATAATGGTAGGTTATGAAGTTAATTGATGCGCTCAAAAAGGATAGAATCGCCAGGGCGTTGTCGCGGACTCCATTGGAAATCTTAGATAAGACCTGCATTTTTTTTTATTCGCTCCCACTGACGGCGGTGAAGTTCTTGTGAGGCACCTTATACGAGAACGATTAGTCGTAAGTAACTGAGGGTGGAGGCAATAACCAGTCCTTCTTTACTGATCATACTACTTTCATAAAATACACAAGATGAAGAGGAGTGAGAAAACTTGTTCACTAGTGAAAGGATTCAAATTTCACAATCATGCAAAATTGTATAAGCTCCAATTTCTACCTTTCTGCAAATTTTCGATAATAAATCACGCTAAATATCAACTTTTCTGGAACGAAGAATGTTGAATGTTATCTTCATTAACCGCCCTCAAACGATTCTAACATTTACAAAGTTCTAAACGTCCATGAAGGTCGTTTTGTTAACTTTACAAAATGTTTCACTTTTATAAAGCTTTCGGCCGTTTTACTACCGTTTTACTTCGTCAGGATACGTGGAAATTTAGAGGCTTCATGATTCTATGAGTATACTCTATATTGGCTATATGAGTGTATCCTCAGGTACCTCTAGTGAATCAAGATGGTATGCTCAAATTGAAATTTTGCACAAAATTTGCACAGAACAACATTTTGATATTAAACTGAAAAACGCTGCAAATTATTACACAATGGTTTATTATTTTTCTATATAGATCACTCGTCTGCAAAGCCACCAACCACCCAATTTGAAGAAAAACATCGATCGCATTTCGGTCAGCTATAATTTGAACGGAGATTAGGAATCTCTTGCGATTCACACTCGTGTTTCTGATTTATCGTACGTCCAACCCCCCAAGTTCTCGTAGGGAGGGAACAGTTAGTCTCACAGGGCTCCGCGTGGTCTCAAGAAATTCTATACTATCTTGAATTGATGGAAAAACAATACCTTTATATTGCAATTTTTTGAGTTAGGGCGTTTTCAAAATTTCAAACTTTATTTTTTAACCCTTGCAAGTGACCTATATGAACCAAAATCTTCGGGGCACAACATGACCTCAAATGGAGCCTACATACCAAATTTCATCAAAATCGGTCAATGCTAAGTGGGAAAAGTGTACGGCGGACGGACGGCCAAATTTTTATTCGATTTTTGGATTCTACGTACCTTGAAGCGTAAACCAACAAATTTTGAGGGGGGGGGGGGATTTTTGTTTTCTTGGTCGATTCCAAAGGTTCACTATTGAAAATAATAAACCAACAATTATTAAACATCATGCAACTGAAACAATAATTGAATAGATTTTTGATAACAGATATCAGAAATCCAAAAGCAAAAACTCTCCGATCGCACGTAATATATCGCAGTATTCTAGAGAACCTTATTTCATAGCTACCGATATGAAGCAATGATTTTGTTTACTGGTATCGCGTTGCATTTTTTGTGGCAAAAAAAAGTGTCGCGAAAAATTCCTTGACCCCCAGCCAAAAGACATATCTATGTCAAAATTTTTATTGACTGACTTTTATTGAGAGCTAAAACTTTTATTGACTAACTTTTATTGAGAGCTGACACTGATAAAGGTGTCAGAGGATGTTTGTTTTGTTGGACCCAAATCCTGATCTCATTTTCACCTATTAAACTTATAGATGAAAAAACGATGTTTAAATATCTACCAAATCCTTAATATACATCATCTTTGTTTGAAGTTATTCAAGTTATAATACAAGGAATTTGCGAATACGCTCTCTAGCTCAAAATGGGGGATGATAATGGCAACTTTGAAGTTCGCAGTGGAAAATTGGTTTAGAAAGAGCGAAATTAATTTCACCTCATCATAAGCGAATTACAAGGTTAATAAGGGAAGGTTAACGCGGATAAAGGTTGAAGATACTTGGGCGTCAAAGAAGCCGTTATTCATAGTAGAAGCTGGATGGGTAAGAAGGAATTTGGATCATTCTCCGACAAGCCGAGACTACAGGCTTTACCGGCCGACGTGTGTTGCCTCTAGAAAGGAGTTTGATACATCATATTACAGGATGGAATGAGCCATTTGGGTGAAGCAGAAGCGTTAATGACGTTACAGGAAGGAAGGGCCACGGGAGAAGAGAGCGGGGGATTTATTATCTCCGCTTTTGATTACAATCTCGGGTGAAGAGCCAGGAACGTAAAGGGGCAGAAAAGGAGGTTATAGAGGAAATGTTGGAGAGCGAAGAGGATATATTATGGCCCTTTGATTTGCCCCAGTTAAACAACAGGTAAATTGTACTTTCATGATCTTACAACATGGTTTATTTATGTGGACTGTAGGTTATCTTTGCATTCTGAATGCCTGTGTTTTCTGAACAATGTTGGTTCTGTAACTTCAGGTCTGTGGTCCCTGCATGAGGAACACTTCTAGAAGACTTATTGAGTCATATTCTTATCCGCCTAAGCTTGAGTGGAATTTTCCTTTTTTTAAACATTGTGATAGTGTTAATTTTTTGCCGGCTCTTCATGAATTGGATCACCTCCGGACGATTTGTAGCAAATACGTGAACGCTACCACGATTTTAGATTGTATAATATACAATCTAAAATCGTGGTTGCGTTCACGTATTAATTATTATATTATAATCTATTATAATATAATTATATTATAATCGTAATTATATTATAATCGTAATTATATTATAATCTATTACTCCTCAGTGCAGTCCGCAATGTCTTCCTTCTTACAGAAAAAAACGGTAGGGGTTAACTGGTCCAAAAATTACTGCTACTCGGAATGGACCACATCCTCTTTCAGGGTTGAAACTGGTACAAAAAAAGTCGAGATCAACTTTAACCAAACTCATGCTTTAAACCAGTTTTTCGCTTTAGGCTAATTGACTTCATAATCATAGAGCCAAATGGGAAAAGTGGTGCATAAACCGTGGCTTTTCGGATTGGACTAGTTAACTCAAATGAAGTTAAAACTGGTGCCTAACCTGACAACAATAATTTGGACCACTCTCCCCATTGTTCAATCCACGCAAACATGTTCAATCCATGAAAGTTGCTCCCATTTTTGGTTGTTTTCACACTTGGTTCAATGAGAACCAGGACAAATGAGCCTAGGAAGCTGCGCCAAAACATTATGTAAACTAATTTCATGTACCTATTTACTCACGTAAATGCGGACCGCAATCCTTCAAATGATTAAATCCTTACCTGAAATGAAGAAAGTCAAATTAATTGAGTTGAAAATTTAAAAATGAGACATGTAACTTAATATTAAATATTAAATTAAACTTATTTTTTCAAATTTTGAATTTTTAACTAATAAGTTCACACGATTGCACATGTTGTCATAGAAGAAATCTCGCGCTTATTACACATATGATAAGAAAACCAGAATATATCATAATTGATGATGATCGTGAAAATCGTGTTACACCTGGAAATTTATCAGAGGACTGTTACCTACTGTTAGTTAACATAATTTTCAATCCGTATTTACAAACTCTATGAATGTATCTATGCTATCGAAGTGAGGGAGTATAACTACTGCCCATCTTGGCAGACGCTTTATGTACCTGAGAAAACATGGAAGAAACATTCATACCTTATTCGGGGAATCTTTCATGATGTGGGGGTTTTGGAATCATAAATAAAATAATAACTAAGGCGCAGATATGAAAAGAAGAAAGCGAAACGAATGATTCCGAACAAGTTTGTCGATAGCTACGAAACACGGATCACGCTTTCGATTATACAAGGAAACCCTCGGCTAAGGACGAACTGAAAGGATACCGAGACGTAGAAGCCATATTTACGCTGAAAAGTCCGCGGGACATACATTATGTCGATGTAATCAATTTATTACATAGGGGTCGACCGCCAAATGGGTAGAGGGGTCTGTCGCGTATTGTGAGAGATGGCAGTGAATCACGCTTTCACATGCAACTCACTTCTCCCCGTCCTGTAGGAGGGCCCAGTATAACACTTTCTACAACCGAGTTATTTTCCGCTTCAGACATTTCAGTGACCTTTTGTGACTTCGGGACGTGATTTAGAGGGTGGTGGTGGCAGCGCATTTTTCTTCAACAAGTTATAGATCGAAAATAAAAACGGGTGGGGTTTAGGATGTGCGTCATTTCATCAAGTTTGCATTAGCTAAGGAAAACATGAGTTGTAACAATCAATCTACAACTCAATGTAAATTCAAGAATAACTACGCAAATTGGAGTCCGAACTCTAACTGAACTTTTTTTTAGCAGTAACTATTTGACTTTAGGTAGGTACATGGTTTCTAAGAACCTTAACACCATTCGTTTCTTCGTCTTCCTCCCTTCTTACTAAGGCTTCAGCAGACACTATCCATATTTAGAATCCACCCCCCTTTTGCCTGCGTCCTTTTGTGGCTTGCGGCCTATTCTCCTTAGACTGACTTGCATACATTATCAACTGTCTCACTCATTTGGTATATTTTTCAGCTGCTTCGTTTCCAACGACTGCGTCTCTTCTTGCCACGAATTTCGCGGAAGAGTACATCCCATATCAGCTCAGCAGGTACATAGTGTGGTTGTACGCTACGTTCGATAGTACTCACACAAGCAGGATGTACTTTAACACGTCATTTTTCAATGTGTACGATCCTCTTTTTACAACGTTGAGGGCTACTAACCACAGAACTCTCAAACTAGCTGTATTCTGTACTCTTTGGGGTACATGAAGGAGGATATTACATATGTTCGTTTTTCAAGGATCACCTACGAGGAGGTGATAGTTGAAGTCAATGGACTGAAGTAGTTGTCTTTATTATTGGTATATCCAAATAAGGAGACATTGAAACAAGGAAAAGAGGTCGTGGTATTACGGTACTCAATCAAAACTTGTAGATGAAGAAAGTTGAGGTTGAACGATGAACTAATAAGCTGATTAAAATCTAGGAAATCAAATAAAACTACGGAATTACTGTTACCAAATTATTTACTGTTACCAAAAGAACTAAGGAATTAAAATTTAAAAAAAATTACCTTTCAATAAATCTGATTTTTTTTTTCTTCATTGCGTTCGAATTTTTAGAATTTTATTGTATATAAGTAAGAGGTGAATCTTTTCCAAAATTATAGTTTTTGACATTTTATGTCTTTACTATGGCACATAAATGAAAAATCGTCACGCGGGGATCGTCACGCGGGGAGCGTTATGAGGGGAGCGTTACGAGGGGAGCGTTACGCGGAAATTTCTGATGATTTTCACGTACAACCAATCGTTCCTAGGGAAAACTAACTTCCTCATTTTCCACCCCCACAAAAATCGTTCACCACTCATTGAAAAGCTCTCAATTTATTAAACATAAGACATAAAATGTCTCTCGTGGTTGCGTACTTGTACGAAAGCTGTATCCACCGTTTGTGTTTTTGAGTTAGGGCGTTTTCAAATTTTACACGATTCTTGGTTTATTTTTTTATTTTTAGCATAGCATACCAACATACTGTATGCACCGGGTATGATTTGAAGATGTTAGGATTTCTGACGATTTTACGTAATTTCATAAGAATTACAGGCATCATCAGGTCAGATTGATTCTTGGAGATTTCCTAACTTCCATACTGACTGACTTCATCACAATCATGAATAACTGTCAATTTTCAATGTTTCTCAAAAATTTTGGCAACAAAACAGAGAAACTGATGAGGAGCAGGATGGATATAATTTGTAAGTACCTGTGCACTTTGGTGTACCTATTATTTCCAGTTTTATAGCATAGTATACCATCATAGAATGAAATAGTATGTTTATCCTGCGACATGGGGTTCATATTTTGACGTGATGTGTTACATGATGTGACATGTTAAAAACATCAAGGGGGTCAGTTAGTGAGTAAAGTGCAGATAAGTAACTATGGTTTTATATACCAGTAGTTACAGTTTGATATAATTACTGAGATTCTATGGTATGATACGTTGAAAACTATGGGCCAAATGTGTGGGGTACAACAAACACAATAGTGCAGCACTCAACATACTTTTATAGGGGCTATTGCTCATGCTTGGCCTTTGCCTGCTTCTAAATACTCAGAAGGAACAAGTATAGAATGACCACTTATACATTCACGCCCTCCTGCAAACCTATTAACCTAGGAATAAAATCCATAATAGTCTGTCTTTAATTCCTAATGACAGTAATGCTTCCTAAACTTTATTTTATAACACATGTAGGAGGGTACCAACTTAGCATCACTTTACCAGAACTTGAAAGGAATCATTCTAACAACTGCTTTACGACGAAATGTAGTCTGGTTGGAGAAATCCCTCTTGGAAATCCCATAATTTCTCCACCCAACAATGTATTGTGATAATGTACGAGGAATCCGAACTCACGACGAGATATGATAACCCCCAATTTGAGACGGACGGGACCCAAAAGGTCACACTTCCCCCACTCGCTCGTCTTTTCGCGAGGTGGAACGAGCCTTGTAGAAAGTTTCCATGTTGGATGAACGAAGACTGGCTCGTGAAAGTGCGGAGTATTGGTGAAGATGGCGTTCTAATAAATTTGAGTCACAAATTGTTCAAATTACTCAAGGTAGATGTAATGGTGTTTATATATACTAGAAGGAATAATACGTACAACAAATACAGAACTATCATTAAATTATTATAGGTATTTAATGTTGAATCAACTTTATCCATCTTTCATGGTTTATTGAACACACGTAAACTTCAACATTACGAGAGAAAGGCAATAAGCAAAAAATGTACGTCCATAATGGGACGTAGTTAGTTTAGTTACATAAAATTCGTACCTGAAATGAAAAAAAGATCCATCTATGTGCGCAACCCAAGATCCGCAAGATCCATGCAATCAGCAGCAATGAGCAAATTTTCAAAAATGTTTTGATCGGTTTTTGACCATTTTTGCCATATGACAATTATTAGTTCTTATAAGGTATTTTTAAAGGAAATGCTGTTCGGAATATATCATGTATTAACAAGTAAAGACGATAAATCCATAACAACTCTCTACATAGAAATAGGAGGTGCCCCTAGGAGCCGCCATGGTGTGTGGGTCCGGGTACGGCCGAGCTGCCCCTTCCATTTATGTTTGCCACTGAAACACGAGTTCCTGACATACCTACAAGTTCCTAACCAAAGAGTTCCCAGTTTTTTTTAAATATTCAAAACGATTTATACGTAAATAGCGAAGCATCGTAAAATTTTGTTACCTACTTACATTAGTCTATATTATGCCGATATTTGTTACGACGCATTCATAAGGTGCACGGATAAAGATGATGATGATTATTATTATTGTTATTATTATTATTATTAAGAACCAAATCAAAAACACTAATATTGACTCAGGTATCGAATGGATGGGTTTAATTCAGATAGTTGTGAGTTATAAGAATTCAATTGTACTCTCGGCGACTCGAAGATTCTTAAATCGCCTCTATTCTCGAATTGTTGGATTATGACGAATTATGCGATAAGGTACGCTAACAACAATATTGAAATTCAATCAAAGAACTTAACCCTTCTCCTGACATAATTCTCACTTTGACACCACTTGGGGTTTTTTCAAAGTAGTTCCTGGCGACTTTTACAAATGAAAATTTTGAAGAATTCGCATGCTAAAATTTTCAAGACCTTTAAAATAGTAGGTACCACTGTTTTGAAAATTCCATTGTATGGGTGTTCACAAATCGCACATGTAGTATAGAAGAGGCACTTTCCGAAATAACTACTTTTGGGAAATCGACTTTGAAGTTTCAAACTTTGTGAAATCCTTGACCTGGCTCTAGTATTTATAAGATAAACTGATTTTTTGTACTTTCGGTTGATGAAAGGGATTAATTGCTAACAATGTGTGCAATTTCCGACCAATTTGAATGATGGTATGGAAAATTCCTTGATTTAAAGAAAAACCGTAGTAGTGCTCTTTTCAAACGCAACAACCGTCGAATTGCAACAGTTGTGCCTTTAAGACTCTACCTTACTTGATTGTATATAACATAAAGATTTCATTGAAGGAGGGGAATTCTGTTCAAAATTAAACACTAACATTTTCATTTAATAAAACTCATTTAATACCTAACAGAAGAGTAAGGAACCTACCACCTTCCTTGAAAAAAAATTGAATAAAGTTGGGATTTGAAGTTTTGCTTCCGGGTCTACCAAGGTAGCTTAGTAGGTATCTCTCTGCATTGTTTTCATTTCAAGGTTGAAGAAAAATTCATAAAACCGTGAAGTCAAGCCAAAACTCTTCAAGAAAAAAACTTCTCGAAGAGTTTTGGTTTCGTGTCTTTTGCCCAAACGTAAAATCCTCTAGCATAACACTTATAGTTTCTTTTCGATTTCGACGGAATTTTCAGGTATCGTGTGATTGGGACTTTGGATGCTTCCCTGTTCATTTCGAGGGTAGTGAAGATTGAGTATCTACTATGCATCCCAACATGCATACGAAGAAGATATTGATAAGAGGGACGTAGTTATTGGAAAAAATCATTCCAATTCTCAACTTTCTGGACCGAATTTAATCAGCTGATGATGCTGAATCGACTGAACTAAGTACCTCAACGTTCAGCTAGAGCTAGAACCTAATCCAACTGATTCATATCGTCCAATTAGTTATCAATCATGCAGAGGTCATACAAAGGACGCCACAGCAGTCATTTCCTCCCGGAAGAGTTAAAAAAAAAAAAAAAACGCTCAACGAGTCGGACCGAAAAAACCGCGTAGCGCCCGCAGGAGGTCCGGTCCCGCCCCAGATAGAAGCCGCTACCGGATGAGGGAGCCAGGACGCAGGAGATGCTCCCGGGAGGGAGTGGAAGTGGGATTTATTGACTCGCAAACACGCGGGGGCGTCGACACCCCCGGCAGACCCCTGCTGGCCCTCAGGAGGTTAACCTCCCACGTATTACGTCGCACCCGACAAACGGCGCCGTTTGACCTTTCCATCAAATGATCACTTCCATCCTAACAGTTTCATCAACTACTGTGACGGGGTGATCTTTTGTTTCAAGTCCGCGTGGGCCCCCTGAAATGAAACGCAAGTGTTCCCATCAAGATGCTTTCATTCTGTCAGACTTGGATACCAAAGATGTGGCCACATTGTTCTGACATTAACTTTCAATTAATTTGCAAAATGATTTATGAAAAAAAACGAATGATTTAAAACGGCAGAAAAGTTATTTTGCATGAAAGACTGCACAACGAGATTTTGCGTCAACACCGCCCAAATGCAGTAACAAAAATCTTACGCCATACATTGCACTCAAAGCATCCTTGCGGCTCTCAGTGGTTCCACTTGGTTTCACTGTCTCGACATGAAGAGTGGATGTTGGCAAGTTGTAATGAATGAATAAGACAAGGAAAACACGGCATTTACCTTGTATGGACAATTTGATTGTGGCAATTCATAGTCTTCTCTTTTGCACTGCCACCTTCTTAAGATTGATGGAAAGGATTAAACCAGGTGAACTAGTTTTGAAGTGTTTTGATGACAGGCGCAGATTTGGGTGGAACTTGGAACAGATTCAAAGATGACATATTCTGACTTACTTCTAATTACCTCCAGTTTCGTTCAAGGGGGTGTTCCTACTAAATGTAAGCTATAGCTAGTAATGGATTTCCTGAAGGGTGAGGGATATTTGATTGGTCTGAGAAAAGGGAGGCTTACAATCGGACAACATCAGGCAGCAACAGGGAGAGCAAACGAGGCATCTCAGCGACTGCCATTTGGCTCTTGCCAAATTATCCCGTTACATTTGGGTGACAAGTTCAGCCAACCGCAGCATATCGGTGCAACTTTTCTTTCTCATCATTCACTCAACTCTATCTCACAAAGTTTTTGTTTCAAGATGTTGGTGAAACTACTCTCCCAATTCGGCCTCTAATTTGCAACCTTTCTTCTCCATCACAAACAGACATAATCAATATGGTGTGATCGGTAATAACAAAGCTCACCAACTTACTACCCTCTTCGCCTGGTTTAAATCCCACTTTCGATACCAATGTGAAAATTGCTGCAAATTTTTATTATTCTTCTGTACAGAGAGCCCTTATGCGGAAAATGACTTTTCCATAATATGGAAAAGTATTATGTATATCGACAGTGAACTTGCAAAACCATGTAAGTCGTTTTCCAGAAATTTTACAGGAAACGAGAAAAACTTGCTTCAAAGTGGACTTGAAACGTTGGTTCATATTTGTTGCTTTTGACGCATAGAGAAGAGATAGTCGAGTTTCTGCCAGTTTGGCTCCGTTTGATGGATCAAGGGGGTCTCATTCTATCCAAATAGCTAAAGTCGTTTTCCAGAAATTTTACAGGAAACGAGAAAAACTTGCTTCAAAGTGGACTTAACACGTTGGTTCATATTTGATGCTTTTGACGCATAGAGAAGAGATAGTCGAGTTTTTGCCAGTTTGGGTCCGTTTGATGGATCAAGGGGGTCTCATTCTATCCAAATAGCCAATAACCTTATTTTTGAAAAAAATCGGACTTACATGGTTTTGCAAGTTCACTGTCGATATTATACTGTACCTACCAATTAAGTGAGTGTACATGAAACTCCATTTCGAATAAAGGAAAAAAATATCGCATTTGGTCAGCTGAAATTTGGCTCACTTCCGTCAGCGAACGTTCATGTGCGATTCACATGAGTGTTCACGACTCTTCATTTGTCCAACCTATAAAGTGTAACCGTGACAACATAACCAATATTGGGAGAGAGCTGTCAACTAACTATCTACCTTCTAAGGATCATGGGTAAGTGGGGTGAGGAAGATGTCACCAGCTAACTCGCAGACAGTCACATATTCTCATAAATTTCACACAAAACGCGCACCACAAAAATCTTCGGGGCACAACTACTAGACCCTATTCACTCCTATAAAGTTCAATAAACATTTTTCTCTCTCACCACGAACCCATGGAATTGAACAAGAAGAAAACAAATATAACCTCCCGCCCTTAAAATTTGATGGTTTACTTTTCAATGTATGTACAATCCAAAAATCGAATAAAAAAATTTTCCGTCCGTCAGCCATACCCCGCACGCGGTATTTTGTCCAGTTCCTGTGGAACAATTTTGATTAAATCTGGGATCCCGGCACCATTTAGGGACTAGTTGTGCACCGAAGCTTTTGGTTATTGTCAATCACTTCTAAGGGGTGAAAAGTGAGAAAAAACATTTTCAAATTGCCCTAGCTCAAAAATTGCAATAAATTGGTATTGTTTTATCATGGAACATGTTTACCTATGCTATATTAACCTGGCCAAAATTTAGACAAAATTACCGTTACGAGACAAAATCAAAATGAAGAGAAGAAATTATAGTTACGACACGATATTATCGTTACGAAATTATACCCGCTATCACCCGTTCAACGTCAGAAGCTGAAACTTGAGACGGAGGCTCAAGGAAGACGACCAACCTCTCACCAATTAGCTGAGTGAGCTCCAGAGCAATGTTCTCTTCTATTCCACGCAGGGAGCTAACATTTGAGTGGGAGGGTCAAAGGAGAATGCTGAAGTCACCTGAGTGATCATTGATCAGCTGAGTGAGCTCTAAAGCTATTTTCTCTCCTACTCTTTGCAGAAAACTGAAATTTGACAGGGAGTGTCAAGGGAGAATACTGAAGACACCCGATTGACTACTGATCAACTGATTAACTGTTTTAATGGATGCAAAAACATGTTCCATGTTCCGTAAAGATTTAGTGCTTAAAACTACTTTTGTTTTTTACAGTAATTTAAAATACCGACGATTTTTAGGAATTTTTGACAGCACGTGTCCAACTCTGGGTGTCCAACTTTTTGCTAATGAGGATAATTGATAATTTTTTAATATTTGAATTGAATGTTGAAAAAATTGAATATTTTTTAATTTAATTTTTTTAAATTGATAATTATATAAGATAGTGTTCAATTACTAGAAACGGAAAATCAAATATCGTTAAATGAGCAATTATTGTGAAATTTATAATTATACTAAGACTTACGTGTTATTTATATATTTATTTTTTCATGCTACTATTGAAAATGATAATCGAAAAAAAAACACGTTTATTCATAGAATATAACGATTTTAAAATCTCAAAATCCGTTTTCAAATTGATGTCTCAACACTATTTAAAATGAACAGAAGAAAAGTTATGGTTTAGTTGAGGTTACATCTTCAATAACAGATAACAAATAATTCTGAATCCAAGACGGGAAGAACAAGTCGAATTCAAAAAATCTCATCACCAAAACAAGGTTCAAGCTGAAAACGTACAATAAACAGAGATTGATTGATTCAATACTGGTACTCTTGAGTCTCTAATAATTACGTCACGTCGATTTTGATTCATTCTCTACCTCCTCTTCATGCAGAACTAAATCTTCTTTCTGCAGTGATCAAATAGATATCACAGACACATCGTGCGGTACATTTTATTCAATGATGTCGCAACTGGTAGTTTTTCCATATCGGTTACAGCGAGAACCTACGGACAACGCGACCCAGTTTCCTGCGTGACTCTAATCGCTCGAGACGTAGTTCGAAATTACTCATTTCCTTCGTCTTCATGGTGGGTGTTTGTGTATAGAAGGCACAGCCGCCTCAGGACGTTAGATGGCTCCATTAGTATTTTTTTCTCTGGAGCTTCAAGGCGATCGCCTTGATTGGTCCTAATAGCCTTTTTGAACCTGAGATAAGTGTTGTTTGTGGACTAACGTCTATTGACGGAAGGGGTAGTAATAAAGAGAGAAGTGGAGCGTTGTCTCAACTGGAAGAGATATAGTAGTTGTTTTGAGAATGAGCTGCCGACCTTTTTTGATGTTACAATATACATTATTTGTCTGGTTGATTGAATCTTTACGTTATTCTTAGCTTCGCGGTGAACCCGCTAAATCTCTCTCCTCACTTCAGACAGAAGGTGGACAATAGAAGCTTAAATGCCTATAAAGAATATAATATAGAATAACTGATATAGGTATAGGTACAGCACAGTTTCGAATGGAAAAAGCAAGGGCCTCAACTTCAACATAGCTCGAAAACTCTCGAAAATAAAAGTATCGTTTTTTCAACAATTTTAAATAGTATTGAATTTTAAAAAATTTTTTAGACCACCTGGAGCTTTGCAGGACTAACCGTTCGCTCCCTATGACTACTTAAGGGTTGAACTTACGATAAATCAGAAACACGAGCGTGAATGGCAAAAGAGGCCTGATCTCCGTTCAAATTTTATCTGACCAAAATGCGATCGCTGTTTGTTTCTTCGAGTTGTATTCAGTTTTGCTTCCTCAGCAAACAATAATCAAATTTCAAGATGACTTTTTTTTCAATTTCATTTTCAGTTAATTTCCCCAACCACCAACCAAATGGAAATGAAGGGTTGAAATGTTCAAAAATGCCCTAGTAGGTAATAGGTACTCATGATTGGTAGAGAGAGATCTATACAGAAGGGTGATCTATACAGAAAATAATAAACCTTTTGGCACTGATTTGTAGCGTTTTGAAAAGATGAATCACGACCCAACTAACGTGAAAAGTAGCTTTAATCATAAATATTTTAAAGGTTGAGTTTTTTTTTAGACTCAGGTTTACTTTTCCACCCGGTGAGTAAAAAAACCAAATATCTAATAATGAAAGATGTAAAAATGTATACTAGGTACTATGTTCATTACAGACTAATTTTGTACCTTAATAAAAAACCTACATCACCTCAAAGTAACAATATAGTGTGTACCCTCAAAATTTCTGAACCAACTTGTCTACTTGGTGAGTATAAAAACCAAGTACCTAATGATCAACCTGTACGAATGATAATAAAACGAACGATCCATCTCCTTACGAATCATTCAGTTTTTTTACCTGTAAACGACGGAATCAAATAAAGAGGTTCCCAATTAAAACGCCCTAGAAGATGCCTTCAAACCCACCCGCGAAGTGAAAATTACTCGAAAGCGAGAAAACCCTCTCACCAACCGTTTCCGTTCAATGAATATTTAACGCGAAAACTGTATTCAACCGTTTAAAATTGAATGAATTTGCCTTCCCTAATTTACTGAAAAGACGGCTTCTTTGGCCGTTTTTGTTTCCTTTTTCTCTGGTGGGTATTAGTTTCGGGATATACTCTTAACGACTGGAGAGAGAGGTCGTGTTGATATTTTTACCTCAAAAAAAGGGCGGATAAAAGGTGGGCGGTTTTGAAGAATTTATTGCGTTCCGTGAAAAAGCGCCTCGAGCGGTAAGAGGGAGCGAAGTTATTTTTTCACGGCGGCTTTTTTCTACGTGGAAGGTGTAAAAGGTGAAAAGCGGTGGGCTTGAGATTTACTTCCTAGGACACATTGCGTAAGGTGAATCAATGAATGGAAGAGATCGTTTTATAGAGGTCCACATCTGTACCTTGAAGAAGTAGAGTACATAAAAGAGAGGATATGAAGTAGTATCAAGACATGAGGTAAGAGGGGGTCTCAGTTGGTCACCGTCCGTTCTTAGTATTTTGCGAAATTGAAGGGGCAAAAACTTATTTTTACCTATTTAACAAACATCAATTGCTGGGTTGTAACACAAACCTTTTTAAACATCTAAATGGAGTAATTAAATCTATATGGTTTGGAATATTAAAATATAATAACAAAATGTGGAGGTAATTACAGCGGCCTAAAGGATTATGGATGGGGTCTTACAAGAATTCAACAGGAAACTAATTCAGGGTTAATAGAAGGGGTATAGTGGGTTGTTGTTGTTTTCCAAAGCAGCACTGATCTATTATTAATATTTACTTAGCAGAGTCTTGTAGTACCTTACGGTGTCGAGTGTACACCACTCGACACCATAAGGTACTGGTATAACTTATATCATGGGTAATAAGAGGGATTGACATATGGGATTCATTCAGGTAATTGATGGTTCATACAGGTGATTGATAGTTCATGAGGAAAAATAAGGCATCAATGTATTTATGGGTTGAGTGGTTAATAAAGGTGATTGATGGGTCATAAGGGGTCAATAGGAATTTTATTGGTGGAAAGGGGTTTAGGAAAGGGGCAGAAATATTGACTGAATAAAATTGGATTGATTGCTCAGTTGTTAAACTAGTCAAAAGTGAACGATTTTCAATCGTACTTCTTGTTTTATGAAGGAAAAATTAAACTTGAAACTCGTATGTTTGGAAGGAGTGAATATAACATAAAATACAAACATATTGTTTAGTAATGCATGCATTCCATGGGACGTCCCATTGGATAAGCATTAGATCAGTTTAACCAGTTGTTAAGTGATAAAACTGTTTCACTCGATGTAATTTATTTAATACTTTAGGCAAGAAATAGTGACACACCCCCCCCCCACCATTATCCACCTTAACATTTCTAGCGGCATGAGAGCCTCGAATCTGAAGAGCATCTTAAAATCCATGATCTACGACACCCAACATGCGAATTCGAGTTCACCCCCCCCCCCCCCCCCAACGCCAACAATGGTGCCAGTCTGGCACCAAAGCGGAAATACGTTGTAACATTGAACTTTCATCTGTTAGTTTTAGTAGGCGGTCCGTCGAAGTTCACATCCGTATTCAAGGTGAAACACAAAAAAAAACACACGAAATAAGCGGTTTTTGGCATCATGGCACCATGGTGGCACCACTATTAGTTCCATGGTGGTACAGAGAATAATTCATGAAAATCCGGAGGTATAATGAGAATTTTTCCTCAATTTCAAAGCTTGGGTACAATTAATAAGCAGTAAAGGAACCGAAATATTGAAAAATCGGATATTTTGTGAATATTATCCCCCCACTCATCCCCTCCCCTTCCGAATTTTGGTACTCTGGTAAAATCATGTACAACTCGGAAGTTATTTGAGTCAAACAAAAAAAGAAACACGCAAATCGGTTGGAAATTGAGGCCTGGGCAGAGTTTACAAGATTATGCACGCAAACGCAAGTTTTTTAAGCATTAACCCCCCCTTTCCCCCTCTTAAAAAGCAAAATCCGAAATTCCGGCGCCGTAGTGCACAACTAGATAGTATTCCGCGTCAAACGAAAAAAGAACCACGAAAATCGTTTGAGAACTAAGGCCTGGGCAGAGTACACAAGATTATGCCCAAAAACGCACGTTTTTCGAGCATTAACCCCCCCTTTCCCCCCCTTAAAAGGCAAAATTCGAAATTCCGGCGACGTAGTGCACAACTAGATAGTTTTCCGCGACGAACAAAAAAAGAACCAGGAAAATCGGTTGACAACTAAGGCCTGTGCAGAGTACACAAGATTTTGTTACACACACACATACACACATACACACACACACATACACACACACACACACACACACAGACATACACCTATGGTTTTTTTCGCGGATTTGGATTCAGAATGGTCTAAAACGGATTAATGTGTGGTTATTTTTTTTTTCTGTTGAGTGTTGTCTTCCTTCACCCCAGATCGATCGCATAAGGACGCCCAAGTCTTACTGTGGGACGTCCTAAAAATAAGGCGTCAGTGTATAAATTTATGGGTTGAGTGGTTAATAAAGGTGATTGATGGGTCATAAGGGGTCAATAGAAATTTTATTGGTGGAAAGGGGTTTAGGAAAGGGGCAGAAATATTGACTGAATAAAATTGGATTGATTGCTCCGTTGCAAAACTAGTCAAAAGTGAACGATTTTCAATCGTACTTTTTGTTTAATGAAGGAAAAATTAAACTTGAAACTCGTATGTTTGAAAGGAGTGAATATAACATAAAATACAAAAAGGTACTCGTAGATAGGAAATCATGAAATTAGTGTGGGAGATAAAAGCATCTAAGAGTTAAATCAATATGCTTCACGAGGCTCAAGGCTCCGATGGAATTCGTTCAGCAGATTAGCAAACTTCGGACCATTATATTCCGGGTTGATGTTGACAGAAGCTTTTGTAAAACCTTGCGTACGAGAAACCCTTCAATGTCGACGGATCATTATTAATAGGTCAGGCGGTAGAGGGCGGTGGTTGAAGAAGAATGGATCTGAGGCCAGATATCGACCCCATCTTGCTTAGAAAATGATAGATGCGTGGTAAAATATGAGGATCGGATACAAAACGAGTATCTACTTTCCAGGAGAAGATTGGAAAGTACACAGATACCTACAGTAAACTAATGAGCACATGTAGTCTTCTTCATACCTCAGAATTGAAAAATTTTACTCTTGTAGATCCAGCCACAGTTGGGTTTGGGCCCGAAGCTGATAATTGATAAGCAATTTTAAACCGCTTAGAGTGAGGAAGTCTATTATGTGTAAATTACATTGGATGTTACATTTGAAGTTTCCTACTTTGAAAGTAGAAAGACTTTCGATATTTTCGATTCCACAAATATTTATTACCTTCTGAATGATAAAAAGTCCATTCATACATTAAAAAAAAATATGTTTCCTATGTGTTTGGAATGGTTTTATAATGTTCCAAAACGGATTCCCGTGGAAAAAAGTCCATCAAGAAAAATGTAAACTGCATAGCTTCATTTTCTCTGAAAATTCGCTAAAAGGGGTTATAGGGCATCAACATTTATGACCTTCGTGGGTTGTTGATGGCTTGTTCTCAAGTACCCTACTGCTAATAGTCGAAGATAATGAATTCAGATGATAAATTATCTTCATAAGAAGAATATAGTGAACATCTATCGGTGCGGAATGGGTGAAATCACCATTATGATAGCAATTACACCTAATAACATCTTCATAATATGAAGATATGTATTATTGATATGATATGATAAGATAATATGAAGATGAATATTATTTCGAAATATTATTTCGAGTAGCGTTGGATGGAATGCTTGTGGCCGAAGAAAATTGTACAATCCAATATCACATAAAATGGCAAACTCAGGCAAAGATCATCTCAACACCAAATGTATTATCATCGTAGGACAATAAATTAATCAAAAGAGAAGGTATTAAATTGAAGATTTAGTGGGTACCGAGCCAAATAGCTCTGGAAGGAAACGATACGGCAGACTTGGTAGAATTCTTGACATGTCAAACGGGTATAATAAATCATTCAATGAAGTCCTACTGGGAAGAATCGAAGCACATACTGAACGAATGGAGATATCGTCACTGCTCCTTATCAAATGGCCAAAGAACAAAGAACGGATTGTAATACCTGGATATGACAAGTGGCAATTATTGAGCCTAATATTATGAGGAAAATTGATTTAGTCACGAAGGTTTGGGATTTATAAGACAGAGATGCTAAATAAGATCAGCTGAGAGTCGAGATCAAATTACTTCTTTCGTCGAGCTTTTCGATAGACAAATACTATGACAAAGGCAAGTTCCAGTGTAGTGGACAAATTGAATAACTTCATAAACGGGTAACTCAAAATGTATACTTATAATCATAAACAATCAAATTGAACGGAAAGAAAACCTACGACTGACATAAGACCGATGACAAAATGTGAAAGGAAGAAGAAGCCTCGTCATGCATGAGAAGTAAAAATTCCTTCCGCATTTAGATCCTCTGAAGCTTTGCACAACCGCGGTTTCGCCTCTTTTGTGTTGTCGTTTGTGGCAATCATCCGTTCTAAACTCTGCAAAGAACGTTACCCCATTTATGGCGCATAAAAATATAAATTTCTCCGTAACGAATCGAATGACGCGAGAGAAACGACCGAGAATTCGACATCCAACTTCTATCGAATGGAACGGAACCTATAGCTTTTCTTTTGCAAACGATCGATAAGGAGATTGGTCCCCTCGAATAGGAAGTGCAAAGGCTCAACACAATCGACCCCCGAATGTTTGGGCTTTTGATGGGCCCTCAGTTAATTCAATCGTCCGACCAGTAGACTCTCTCTCTCTTTCGACCGGATTCAATGCAAATGTCCTTTAACTTGAAACCCTCCAGAGCTCTTTAGAGCTCTACTCCGACCTCGTAATCGGATTTCTAGAGTCGAGAGCCTGTACTGTTATAGTCAATTGATTCAATGAGTCTATCCAATTCATGAAGCGCAATTGCACTTAACTCATTTTGTTAAGATCTGAAAAATGTAAACCCTATGAATCAACGTAAATGATGTAAGAATCCCAAATTGAAATCCAAATTTTTCCGTTCTTATTTTTAATAAAATTGCATAAAATTGTGAACAGTTAGGAAAAAATAAAATTAAAATCGGATGACTGGTTGATGAGATACAATTTTTTGAAAAATTTTAGTGGCAGAACTGAAAAATATCGAAAAGTTGGTTATTGAATGGAAAACCTTGTTATTGATAACCTTCTCGGGATACATGGATTCATGGATGCTAAAAAGTATAGGCACTGAACATGGAACTAAAATAAATACTGAAAGTTCCACAATGGGATGTGGTTTGGTCAGCCAGGCACACAAAATCAAGATCAGAACAAGTATGCGGGAGCGCAACCTGCAGTCAGAAAAACAGCCGTCCTGAAAAGTCATTTTTCGGCGAAAAAATGTTCCTTTTTCTCGGTAACTACTCGACCAATTACGTTCTAATTTTTACAAGATACTCACAAGGATGTATTCTAGTGGAGGTGTGTAAGACAAGGTCATTTGGCGTATTCGAATCCCAAACGGTCACTCATTACAGAGACCAAGTCTTTTGAATCCGTCCACCTGTTCATTACGTTCACACACAAGACAAACAATCAACCGGTTAGAAGTCACAAAAACGAGCGATTCGGTAAACCGAACTAGTCCTAATTGGTTACACTGAGTAGATGAGGAGGCGATTAGAATGAATGGAATGAGCTAAGAGACAAAAACGAATGAATGATCGATTTGAATTGTATGAATCAGTCTTTGAGTGTTTTAGATCTTTCAGTTTTGTCTTTTTAGTCGACAGTTCATTCGAACGTTATTCTTCACTTGGATGATGGAAGGTTTTCTTTGGAAAACCACTTCATCTACTTGTTTCTGTAGATACTTCCATGTCATTTTCACACATCTGTGTACAAAAATGGATGTATACAATTACATTTTACATCCATGTTGCGGGCAATTAATTTGCCTTCAATTGTTGGCCTTCTGCCGTTGTTCTCGGAATTTTTCCAGAAATCTCGATTGGTGGGTTGATGAACGAATGACCGTGTTCATTTTGACAACCCGTTCACTTCAGACAAGGTCGTTTTGAAGATAAGGTCTTTTCAATACGTTCACTCCTGACCGACACACCTCTATATTCTAGAGATGGAGCCAATGAAATTTCGTTCTTAACTCTCATCTCGTGGATACAGATTTTTTTTGTCCCAAAAACATGCTCAGATTGGAAGGCCACTTTTATAGCTTCGTTTACTTGGGTTAAAAAATCAACAAACTGTTTTTACTCAAAACCCTTGGCTCAAATGTTGGTTCGTATATATGGAAGGGTAACGTGTGAATTTGGATCAGATCGGCTTCATGGTTAGTCATAACAAGAAAATTACCCATTTTTCTACATTAAAAAAATAATCTTTGCATATTTTTCAATTTTTGTTTCCTATTTAACCGGCTTGGACAAAATTTACAGTAGACATGCATACAGGTGTGAAGAACATTGACTTAAAATTTAAAATAATTTAGTACGTAACTGTGGGAATTATGAAAGAAAAACGAAAGGATGACATGCATCCCCTTATGTAAATATATTTTCACGTCGAATGCTTCTCTATATCCCTGAATTCTTAATAAGGAAGCTTTACCCAACTTGGCGTAAGTTTTTGATTATAATTACAAATAATAACCAATAAATGCAATTTCGTCGATTAATACGCTGATTATAGTCGGGAGTTTGCATTGAAAGGAGCTGTAACAACTATACTCCTTGTCTCCTGTACCATAATGTTATGATTGAATCTCACTGTTGCCTTTATTAACTCTACAAAATTAATTACAAGTTTTTTGAGTTTCAGATCAACTCAACTTAACTTTTCATTCTTGACACCAAAATATGAGTGTTCTTAACAATTATTATACTAACAACAAATCAACCAAAATAATTTTGTTGAATGTCGGAAGAATGAAAACACAATTATATAATATGTTAATTTAATTACATTATTTCTCACGCGAATTTAATTTAGTATGAACTCCATTACCAAAGAAATCGGAGGCAAAAACTGGTTGTTCTTTCAATTGCCTGTCTGTACCTCCAACTTTCCGAACTTTGGGGGATCCTCTCTCGCTTAAGGGGAACTAAAATCGTTATCTAAGCTCGAAGGGGGGAAAACAGCGGAGGAAACGAGAGCAGGAAGTTGTCTGGGAACTTCTGAGTCGTCGGTACTTTACATAATTGTGAGCGACCTCTACCTCGGCCGATCACTTTTTTTCATCCATCCGTTCGCTACCAAGAAGGTGAAAATGAGGGTGGAAATAAAAATTGCAGGTAAAGCGCGTTGTTTATGAGAAAATGGAGAGCCTTAGGGGAGTTTTAATAGGAATTTAAATACACTTAACGGAGTTTTTTTAAAAGTTCTCGGGTACACCATCTGTTCCACCTCATAACAAATTCATGAACAAGGTGGGCTCATAGTGCCTTACATCTACACAAAAATATTAATAATTAGTGCCTTTTGTATCACTGGGGCAATGAAAGAAGAAGACGTTTCGTTTTATTATTTTTAATAATCCAAGTCCATGATTCTTTCGAAAGGGAAAGATGATACATTATTTTATAGCCAGTGATCCAATTAATTGTATTATCTATCCTGTTAGTATTGTTTTCATGTATCCATCTACTCTGATACTTTCCCGCCGCCACCTAAATAAAGCAGCAGTTCACAACCTAACGTTGTACGAGTTATTGAATACCCTCAATTGATAATCTCATCATCGAACATCTTACAATTAGGGTACGGTGTATACCTGAACTTAGCCAATTTATTCACGGACCAATCGTTAATTGCGATACCTATATCAAAATAACAATTTCACGAAATTCTAACTTGAATAGGGTCGGAAAAACTGTTTATTGTTAAGTATTTTTAATCTAAACTAGACCTCATTCTGAGAATTTTGACACCAACCACGACCTTCTAGCGTGAGAAGACCTTTTTCTAGGATTTTTCAAAGTTTCGAATGTTTATGATGACACAGTGGGCTGGGGGGTCCCTCCCAGGCAGGTCCCTCACGGGTCCTCCTGCCTGGGAGAGAGGCGTGACGTCAGAATAATTCGAAACTTTGAAAAATCATAGAAAAAGATCTACTCATCCAAAAAGATAAAGACTGGTGTCGAAATTCTCAGGATAAAGTCTACTTTCGAATGAAAATTAAAAAAAAAATCATGCGCTCACCCAATTGTTTTGTTAAAGTAAGTATTGTTTTCAATAGTCAACTATTTAACTGTATGTGATCACCATAAAACCACAATAGTTTATTATTTTACTGTATAGATCCGCATATAACTCGGCTTTTCCACTAATATTTTGATACTATCATCATAATAACATCGCTATCCCAGAGCTGTGGATGCCATCATTAGGAAATTTGATTACTCGTTGCTAAGGACGCAAAACTGAGGACAACTCGTAGAAACGAACAACGATCGCATTTTGGTCAGCTAAAATTTGAACGGAGATTAGGCCTCTTTTGCAATTCACACTCGCAAAAGCGTTATTCACACTCGTCTTTTGTTATTGTTTGTGTAAACAATAACGTTATTGAAAAAGTTTTCGAGCTAGATACAGCGTTTTAAATTTTTTTCATCAATTTAAAATAGTATTGAATTTTTAGAATCAATTTAGAAGAAAAGCCCCAGAGGACAAACCGATCGCTCCACACTTACAATAAATCAGAAACGAGTGTGAATCGAAAAAGAATGTTGGCTGAAGGAAAATAGGCCTACTCTCCGTTCACAAGTCAGACGATCAAATTAATGCGATCTTTTTTCGTTTCTTCGAATAGAGTTTTATGTCGGTTGTCTTTTCTAAGAAACCAAAAACTTCCGTTATGAATATAAAGGTGGAAACACACTGTCCTCACCTCAGGTGTGCTCACGTGCAGTTTCACCTAACTAAACTCAGTGGTACCACGGCCAATCATCAGTTGTATGTTGGCGGGTTTGTAAAAGCGAACTTATTGTTTATGCTTCCTCACTACCGAAGGTAGGGAAGCTTTGTATTCGTGAAAGAAGTGGAAAAAAAATGTCCTCCAAAATCAAAATTTCCACTTGCTTTTTGCGTTTTAGAGCTTCCCGAACAATTTTGGTTCCGTGTCTGTCTGTCTGTCGGTCTGTCTGTGGTCAATCCTTGTCCCGGGCAAAACTATACTAACCTGTGGTCCGATTTTGATGAAATTTTCAGGGATTGTGCGGGTTAGGTCCTAGACGGTCCCCTATCAATTTCAGCACCTTCGGACAAATAGGAGCGAGTGCGCATGCGCAAACGTGAATTTCCTGGAACCTCGGTTTCTCGGTTTCTAATGAACCGATTTTGCTCAAATTTGGAGGTTAGTTAGGGACTAACTTCTAAGAGACACCCTATAAGTTTCAATCAAATTGGTCAAGCAATAGCCGCTGCGCATGCGCGAACTTTAATTTTATTGTTACAACCAAAACTCCGCAACTATTCAACCAATTTCGATGAAATTTTCAGGGATTGTGTGGTTTAGATCCTAGACGGTGGACCGCTAAATAAAATTCTACGTTGAAAATACAAATATACTACTACTCGTGCCCACACTTACTTCCAGGTTCCCGTGTAAATTGCTTCTTTTATTGTGTGAATCATAACTTCGTAGTTTTATTTTATACCTACACTCTTTCGTTCTTTTATTTCAGTGGTTTATATACCACAACTATTTACAACACTATTATAACATTAATACCTGCAACCCTATCCCGCATATTATCGCCAATATTTTGGTATTCAATAACTCTTTGAATCATAATTTTTTCGCCAACTGATTCTATACGTCCATGTTACAATGAGTGAGGAAACTATACTGCCCACCCAACTTGGCAGACGTTTTTTTGTTCCAAATTGTTGTCAAATCTCAACTCACTTCACGCCGAAATGTAGTTGTCCAGATTCATCTCACGTGAGGTCAAGTTATCTTTTGTTCTTATGGGAGACCGGTGAACCGCACTATGCTGACGTGAGCTCACGTGACGTAAAGACAGTGTATTTGCAGGTCTCAGTCGGTCGCCGTTCGTTTTTAGTATTTAGCGAAACTGAAGGCAAAAACGTAAACAGTTGTACCTAAATTTGAAATTTTAAAGGATTTTAGAAATTCATTAGTGCACGGCCCTAGGGAATTGAAAAACTGAAATATTGCCGCCGGAATCATCAAAATCGAACAACAATTGCCAAAGAAAACGCTGCAAATCATTGCTCAAAGGTTTATTATTTTCTGTATAGATCAACCATAAGTGCCTACTACGTACTAGGGCATTTTTGAAAATTTCAACCGTGATTTCCATTTGGTTGGTGGTTGGGTTTGAAATTTTCAAAAATTCCCTAGTACGTATAATAAACCTTTGGGCAATGATTTGCAGCCTTTTCTTTGGCAATTATTGTTCGATTTTGATGAATCCGGCGGCAATATTTCAGTTTTTCAATTCCCTAGGGCCGTGCACTAATGAATTTCTAAAATCCTTTAAAATTTCAAATTTAGGTACAATTTTTTTACGTTTTTGCGCCTTTGATTTCGTGAAATACTAACCCGGGACGAGGAACGAACGGCGACCGACTGAGACCCCCTTAAGGGCACCCTCAAAGCTGTCGGATAACGATGTTTTGTTGTTAGGTAGTTTCTGTCTAAATAAATTTGATAGTTTAACGTTGCAAAAATATAGTTAAATGGTGCTATAAGTGATCTATAGCGAAAAATAACAAAACATTGTGTAATGATTTGCAGAATTTAAAAAAAATATATCCAGTCAGACTAGGAACTGAGTTCTAACCGGAGATATGTGTAATAAATAAGCAATGTCTCAGTCACACTCCTAAAAGGAAACTCTGTAATTATGAATAACATAATAATATTCAACAAAACGTAGTAATTGTAGCTATACATTAGCTATACATATTTGAGATGTTTACGCGGACTTTTTACTCGTAAAAAAGGACAAGAAACACCTAAGTGGATGACTGGTCAGTTTTCAAGTCTTTTCGAGGCCGAGAAAACACGATCGCTTCATTAATCGTCCGGAGCCCCAATTCCTCTCATTCACTCCGTGCTGGACACCTCAGGCTATGCCGAAAATTCCTTTAATCATTCACTTATACGAGGCGAGGATGGAAAAGACCTCCCAATTAAATATGAAGCACGATTAGCGTATTATGAAAAATGGAGGAATGACGGGAGAAAAAAACTGGGTGGCTTCCGAACTCGATTTTACTGCCTGACGGTGTCCGCTTCATGAATATTCAATTCCTAAAGCACCGGTCATGTATTGAGAAGCTAGAGATTGTGTTCGGTACGGACAAAAATTAGGACATTGTGAACTCATGGATTCCAGTATGAATCAATATCCCCAACATATCCAGAACATCTACCTTCATGTTGAATTGATTTGAATTATCCTTGAATAGTCAACAAAACAACACTACAATGTACCACTTCGAACAATTATGTATCAGCTTATGTTTGGCCGTCGAATTTAAGATTCCAGGAAGAATTGGCTGAAAGTTTTCTGGATTATACTCGTATTACAAAGTCCAATTCTACCAGATCCATTTAATGGATCTTAAAATTTTTAAGATGGTTTTAAAACCAATCTGGTACCTATTAAATGAATGGGGTTAGTTCCGCTAGTTATAAGAATACAATTATTATCTACGTACCGTATTGGAGAATCCGTCGTAACCAGCAAGTCGAGTACAGGAGGCGGGCGCTTTCGATGTAAGGACATCATCTTCAGGCCGTCGAGTGAGTACTCTCTCAAGTACTGCCTAGGGACGGAACGATACCACCGATGTATCGGAGTATCTTTTTGGTATCGATACCGATATTTGTATCGATACTTTTGATGAAAAACTCATACTGATATATTGGTATCGATACTTTTGCCTAAAATATCGGAGGTATCGATACTTTCTGGGCGATATTATCGATATTTTTACTGAAGTAGAATGATAAAAAAATACCAAATTAGTTCTCAGAAAAGAATGCCATATTTTTTCTGCCACAGAATAACACTCTATGACCTCAGAATAGTATAAATTGAAAAAATATAATATCTCGCTTATAATATTATCGATATTATCGCTTCTAAAATTCTTCATCGATAATCAATAACAACCTTCCTCGCATTTGTATTTTTCATTTCGCTCGTTTTCTTTTTATTTTATTTTCGTTTTATTTTTTCTTCAATTTTTGAAAAAAAAATTCAAGTATAGCCCCATTCATTTAAGGTTACAACAATTTTTTTTTAAATTTTTTTATACTTTTATTTTGTGATCTGTTCCATTTGTAGTGGAAGAAAAAAAATCATTTCATTAATCAGAGGTTTGTTGCAAATAAAAATTAAAATAAATGTGAAATTGATTATTCACTTTTATTAAATTTTAAATGTTCGACTTTTATTACATTATAAATTAATGGTTTTATTAATATACTGATAATATTAATATCTCTCAATTATTGGGGTTTTTATTTGGTTTTTCAATTTTTTCATGTAGGTGGGTTAATTTGGAAAAATCGGTGGTATCGATACTTTGAGCCGATATTAACGTAGTATCGATATATATTATCGTATTATATATATATCGTATTATTATTATCGTATTATTATATATATTATCGTATATCGACATCGAAAAGATATCGGGTATCGATATCTCCTGAATAATATCGTATCGAGTAAAGTATCGATACTTCGAAGTATCGTGCCGTCCCTGGTGCTGCCTCAAGATGATGTCTTTACATCGAAAGCGCTCGCTTCCTGTACTCGACTTGCTGGTTACGACGGATTCTCCAATACGGTACGTCGATAATAATTAAAACCAATCGTTCAAATCAGTTTCTGCATTTAAAATGGGTTGAGAAAGTTGAAGCTGTTTCAAGTTCTGAAAACAGGAATCCATACATGCGCCTGCATAGTTAATCCTGGCCATTTGGCAACGCAGCATCAGACATTTGTCCCAAACGAACTAGAATCCCGATGTCAACCAGACACGTTGTAAGGCGGTGTTTAAACAATTCTGTTTTCTGCACAATTAATCTAGGAGAAATAGGAAAATCGTGGGAACTAAATAGCCTACTAAATATTGTAACTTGATATTCAACCAGGATAAGAAAGAACAAATCAGAGCTCCTGCCGCTCTGAAATCAAGCTCTCTCCAGGCCTCATTAAGCACTCTCCTCTATCCTTTCACCTGGGCTGGGCTAACTAGGTCATAGAAATAATAGTAATGAGTAAACCACATCATGATATTGATAAGAAACCACATCATACATATTATGTAGAAACTTAGAGCCTTTCGTGAAGCTAAAAGACGATTGTTCACTCTTACTTTAAAAATACGATTTCTCGTAAAAATCCTGAAAACAGGCAAAAATAGGCGCCACCGAAACATAATAGGATCTCTGAATCGGCTCTTCGATGGATCGAATGAACATGGATCAGCTATCGATACAGGACGGGTGTATCGATGTATCGAGTGGGGCCAGAGCTCCTTTCGGGAAACGCCGCGAATCCAATCCAATCGCAATGCTATTGTAGAGCAATGAAAGTGGTGTGATAATGTCAAGTTATGATTAGTGAACACGCCCTCCATAAATACTTCTCTACAACATTTATCTGAGTTGAACAAACAAGGACCAACGTCTTAAAAGAAACTTTTTTTTCATTTTTTTTTTAAAGAAAAAGGTCAACTTTTGTCGGGATGTAACTGGAAAAATTTCATGGCAAAGTTGTAGCCATGGACATGAGTTTTCGAGTTATGAGCGAAAAACCGAAAAAAATGGGCTTTGAGTCGCAAATCCATCCCCCTTCCTCCTCCGCACACAGTCCTAATTGTCAAAATTTTGCTTCCGAGTTTACCAAGGTAGCGGAAGCTTTGTTTTCACTGTTCGAGGTTGAAAAAAAAGTTCTCCAAAATCGAAATTTCCACTCGAGTTTTACGTTTCAGACCTTCCTGGACAATTTTGGTTCCGTGTCTGTCTGTCTCTGTGCCATGAAATCCTTGTAACGGGCATAACTATACGAGGTTATTGTCCGATTTCGATGACATTTTCAGGGATTGTGCGGGTTGACGAGTAGACGGTCCTCTGTGAAAATCATCACCTGATAGTAGCCACTGCGCATGCGCAAACGTGAATTCCTTGTAACAGCCATAACACTTACATTTTTCATCCGAATTTGATGAAATTTTCTAGGATTGGTGTGTAGATGGTCTCCTATGAGGGTAGCGGTAGTGCTTAGAGATTGATGTTTTGAGATTAACTACCTACCATGCATCGGATCATCTATATAATCGGGTTATGGATACGAGGAAGCTATGTGCCACACCCATTTGGCAGACTTTTTTTTTGTTTTTTTAGGGGACCCTTCCCTACACATGGCCGAAATAACAGAATCTAAACGATTTAATTCCCTCGATTTGCAATTCTTGGCCTGAGGAAAGTAAAAATCCGAGCTTTCCCTACGGGGTTTCATTTCTACCCTTCACAGGCAAGCCCTGCCATCAGGCCAAATAGCGTCGTCCAGGGTTCCAGTGGATGGTCAGTAGAGAGATCCCAGCTGGTGCTGCCCCTCGGACCATATTTCTTCCTCTCTTTTCCAGGCCTTCGGCCGCCGACTCCTTCACACGACTTCCCCGCTACATTTCCGTAATGATCCGCCGCCTCTCCACCTCCAACACCCTTTTCTACGGGCCGTAACGCGAAAAAGGGGGGAACATCGCGAAGTCCCCCCCTCTTTTTTCGATACCCCCTTTTCGTCCAACTCGAGTGTGAGTGACCCCGCGGGTGTTGAACCTTGTCTCAGCCCTCATTACCCCTCTTCGTGCCCCTCCCCCACAACTACTGGCCTATTCGTCCTCTCTCGATTTTTTTCCGCCACGAAGCAGTTAGAATCTGAACCCTAAAAAACCTCGAATCTACAAAAAACAAACTTTGTGTGGTATTTTGACACGACAAAGCTCAAACTATACAAACATGTCGGCTTTGTTTGCCAATTTGGAATTCCTGAAGTCGTGAGATCTGATTTCAGACCACAACCTTCTTGATGGTTCAGAATTTCGTGAATTAACCATCAAGGTAAGGTGAATCGGGGTAAGTGCAGAAATGGGGTATGTGGGGAATATACCTTTCACAAGCAAACATAAGGGCTGACATGAATATCCTCTGTGGGTGTTGTAGAGAAGTATGTTAAGTTTCACAAAACACCACTAGAGTGTGCTTACATCGGTTGTGTCCTTGACGGTGAGGTTATAATGTACCACATGTGTTTTCATATGTGAGGTCGAGGTGATCAACTATTTTTCAACCCGTGTTCAACCTGTCTCTACTTCGGTATTGCTAATGACTGACAAGGTAATTATACACCTTAAATGTTGCAGTTTCATTTTACATATGATCTTTTGTTCTAAATTTGGTTTTTTGACAATAAGACCTCCTCTGCACTTTCCCCGTTGTTTCCTCCTATGGGGGAAAGTGCAGAGTAAGAAACATGAGTAACTGTGGAGTTCCGCACTTCCCCCTAAATGGATGACCAAAGGAAGTATGGAGCCTACAATCGAGCATAATACTATGTATTTTGGTTTATTATTTTCAATAATGAACCTTTGGAATCGACCAAGAAGAAAATTTTTTTTAACACCCTCTCAAAATTTGATGGTTTACGTTTCAAGGTACGTAGAATCCAAAAATCGAATACAAATTTGGCCGTCCCTCCGCCGTACGCGGCACTTTTGCCACTTCGCATTGACCGATTTTGATGAAATTTGGTAAGTAGGCTCCACTTGGGGTCTAGTTGTGCCCCGAAGATTTTGGTTGATGTAGGTCACTTCTAAGGGTCCAAAAATGAATTTTGAAATTTTGAAAACGCCCTAACTCAAAAAATGTTGATATAAAGGTATTGTTTTTCCTTCAATTTAAGATTCTATAGAATTTTTAGAATTTTTTGGGACCAAGCGGAGCCCTGTAGGACAAACCGTTCGCTCCCTACGAGTACTTAAGGGTTGGACTTACGATTAATCAGAAACACGAGTGTGAATCTCAAAAGAGGCCTAATCTCCGTTCAAATTAACCCTTAATGTCCTGAGGTATCTTTTAGGAAGTACGATTTTCAAGCTTTCTGCAGCACTATTTATCCACTTTTAAGACGATTTGTTTTGCCTACCTATATATCCATTGTTTGAACTATCCTCAATATCTGTTTTGAACAATCGATTGTTTGAGAAAACGCAGGAAAATCATCAACCCCTGGGTTATTATTGTGACATCAAATAGGTATACATAATAAGTCTTGTTCATTTTATCAATAATTTATTGCTTTCAAGTTATTTCTCCGATCCTGAAGAATGTTTTGGTATTTTATTGGACCTCTCTAGAAGTATCTTTGCAGAATCTCACTACAAATACCCCTCCTGAGGTATCCAAAAAGATACTTCAAGAGGGGTTGGCTGTCGATATTTATCAAAAAAAATCTGGAAAAAAAATCAGACACTCCACGCTTCTTAATTAGTCAAAATACACCAAAATTTGGGGGAAATTCTGAAGAAAAAAAAACAAAAAACGAATGTTTTGAACAAGTGGGAAATTAAGGGTTAAAGCTGACCGAAATGCGATCGACGTTTATTTTTCATGTTGAATGGTTGGTGGCTTTGTAGATGAGTGATCTATATAGAAAAATAGTAAACCTTCGTGTAATAATTTGCAGCGTTTTGCATCTACTCGTGTTGTGAACTTGGGAACTTTTAATGTTACTGGGAACTTTTTACTCTTGTCTAGATATGGAGATGGTCCCCTATGAAAATCATGCACACCCCCCCTCCTCCAAATTGAAAGGTTAGTGCAAGGTACTTAAAGATAGACGTTTTGAGATAAGCTACTAGGTGTGCATCGGGTCATCTATACAATCGGGTAATGGATATAAGGAAGTTATGTGCCACACCCACTTGGAAGACTTTTTTCATTTCGAAGTTTTATGCAAACTTTTGCAATGTTAAAATTTGATGTTAAGAACCATTTGTAGTAGAAGACTGTTGAAAAAAGTTCTTATTCATAAGACTGATGACTTTTGGTGATTTAAAAATTTTTTAATACGATTCAAAATTTTGAATTTTGCAAGATTTTTGTGAGTTTCTCTATACCACGTTATTAAACTCCGCGTGGTCTCAAAAATTCTAAAAATTCTATACTATCTCAAATTGATGGAAAAACAATACCTTTATATCAAAATTTTTTGAATTAGGATATTTTCAAAATTCCAACCCTTAGAAGTGCCTACATCACCCAAAATCTTCGGGGCGCCACTACACCCCAAATGGGACCTACATACCAAATTTCATCAAAATCGGTCAATGCTAAGTGGGGAAAGTGGACGGCCAAATTTTCATTCGATTTTTGGATTCTACGTACCTTGAAACGTAAACTAACAAATTTAGAAGGGGGGGGGGCGTAAAAAAAATTTTCTTGGTCGATTCCAAAGGTTCATTAATGAAAATAATAAACCAATAATAAACAATGTAATAATTTGCGAGTTCTCCTGATTCTGAGTACCAATTCCGCTTTCATGTTCCTGACATGCTTCTTCCATTGCAATTTAGCATCCAGTGCCATGCCAGATATTTGGCATTTTCGTTTTTATCCTCCATTTTGATGTCCAGTCGTGGAGTGGGAGTATCTAATAGTGCTTCCAAGTCTAGCGCTCTCATTACCCGTCTTTTCACCCCTCTCCACATTCCCTTATAATTACTGCTCATAATAGTCTTCAGCCACAGAATAGTTTGAGACCCGGACTCAATAAGAAGAGGACATCATTCACTCAGGAATCACTCGAACTCACAGGTCTTGGAGTAGGTAGGTTATTGTAGTCTTCAATATTGCATTCAAAACCAGTGAAATCTCATCAGCCATCGTCTAGGTTCTCTCCATTTTGTTCCAAAACTACTGGTCTTGGGTATGCCACCACATAGTGATATTTTAATATTTTATTCAAATCCAACTTACATGGTATAAAATGTATTGTACTGGAAACCTTTGATTCATAAAAGACACTTCGCAACACTAAACTCATCGCCCAACGATTTCGTGGTACCAGGGAAGATTGAAAGACACATCCATGATTCTGTGTACTTCCGAGCAGAAGAAGCGCGTTATCTGTGTTTGGAGTTTGTTGGAGGGACTTGTGTAGGTATGAAGAAACAGTTTGTTATGTTTCAACTATCTATTCCGTCGAAGAAATATTTATGTAACAAACGCGCTTTGGAAATCCCGCCCCATCACGTCTAACCTCCATAGATCGTTCAATAACGAGAAGATGCTTGGAAATACCAACGGTAAATCAGAAAACCTCCAAGCACAAAGAAAATCTCTACAAACTCGATGGGATGAAACTGAACCGATCGGAAAAGCCGAGAAAGCGAGCGAAGGGGGGCAACAGGTGGTGATAAACGTGCAGCCGCGACATAACTGCCGCGTTCCTGTTTGATGACGCCAAAACCCTTCATTTGTCTCAAAACTGCCTTCATGCGCCACTCGGAGTATCAAATCCCCGAGCTTAACTGCCATACGGGTTGACTGATAGTCAAATACGATTGACTGTGAAAGCGTTGCCGACACTCATAGAAAAAATACACCAACAAACAAAGAAGGTGAATCAACACGTTTCTCAATATGAATCATTCCCAATAACGCTGAAGTCGCAAAAACCCCCATTTATTTTGCGGGCACCGTCGTTTTCCCGGATCAATGAGGTAAATTTAGGTGCGGCGGAATGAATGATGTTCGTCGTGAGGATTTATGAGACGATGGGTCGTATACATTTTACGACCGATTTGAAATACTGGTTACTCCGTGATGTAACGAAGAGACCTGGTGTGGTGAACCGTAGAAGGATCAGACTGTAGAGAACTTGACATTTTCATGGGAGGTTCATTGATATTCCGTCAACTTGACGCAAACGACCAAAATGTGCACAATGAGACATCGACATCGTTACTGTAAACAAAGAGTGGTTCGTAAATTGGCTTTCAACTTCAATGTGAAAAAGGCAATTTGACCCCTTTTGTAACCGAAATCTCGTTTGCAATTTACTGTCGGGCTTTTCTTTTTTCAATCCAACCTTTTTATAAAACCCTTATGGGATGCGAAAGGCTTGTGGTTTTATTCGAGCCCAACAATCGAGGACCACTTTGAACTTGAAATTTTGAATTTCGAGTTTTGAACATTTCAATTTTAATTATTTCTTCCTCGAAACTCACTTAAGGTAAATGGGGGTATAGTGGACACAGTTCCAATAGTGGACACTTGCTTGCATAAATGTGAAAAATAAGAGTAATAAGCGTCAAACTACTTTGAAATCCATAGAATTTGTAGGTTGTGCCATCTATGAAGCTACTGTAGAACTACCGATACTCCAGAGCATCATGGGAAAGAATAATAACCATTTGCAAATGGAGTAGTGGAGGTCTGTCGCTAGCTCGTGGTGTTTGCTGCTGAACCTCGTTACAATATGAGACATGTGTTGCAATATGTTGCAACTGTATTTTGGTTTATTATTTTCAATAATGAACCTTTGGAATCGACCAAGAAAAAAAAAATTTTAACACCCCCTCAAAATTTGATGGTTTACGTTTCAAGGTACGTAGAATCCAAAAATCGAATAAAAATTTGGCCGTCCGTCCGCCGTACGCCGTACGCCGTACGCGGCACTTTTGCCACTTAGCATTGACCGATTTTGATGAAATTTGGTATGTAGGCTCCATTTGGGGTCTAGTTGTGCCCCGAAGCTTTTGGTTGATGTAGGTCACTCCTAAGGGTTCCAAAATCAATTTTGAAATTTTGAAAACGCCCTAACTCAAAAAATTTCGATATAAAGGTATTGTTTTTCCTTCAAATTAAGATTCTATAGAATTTTTAGAATTTTTTGAGACCACGCGGAGCTCTGTAGGACAAACCGTTCGCTCCCTACGAAAGTTTAAGGGTTTATATTGAAATATATATATATATATAAATCCAAACACGAGTGTGAATCGCAAAAGAGGCCTAATCTCCGTTCAAATTAGAGCTGACCGAAATGCAATCAATGGTTGGTGATTTTGATTTTTTTTTTGATTTTTTTTTTTTTTCTTTTTTAATTTTTCTCTTCATATTGGATGGTTGGTGATTTTGTAGACGAGTGATCTATATAAAAATAATAAACCGTTGTGTAATAATTTGCAGCGTTTTTGGAATTTATAATTGCTTGAGCGACTTCTGGTTTTTTTGTGACGTTGAAGTAGATAGTATAGATTAGTTTCCATGAAGGATTTCTTGCAAATTATCCTGAGTGAGCATTTAGGCCATGTGCCCACTAAACAAACACTAAACAAACAATGTTCCAAGGTTCAAATTTAGTTCACCTCTTTTTTTTGGTCTAAATTTGAACCTTTTTGGTTTATTATTTTTAATATGGAACTATTGGAATTGACCAAGAAATTTTTTTTTTTGACACCCCCTCAAAATGTTTTGGTTTACGTTTCAAGGTACGTAGAATCCAAAAATCGAATAAAAATTTGGTCGGCCGTCCACCGTAACGGCACTTTCCCCACTAAGCATTGACCGATTTTGATGAAATTTTGTATGTGGGCTCCATTTGGGGTCAGTAGTGCTGCGAAGATTTTGGTTGGTGTATGTCACTTCTAAGGGTCCAAAAATGAATTATGAAATTTTGAAAACGCCCTAACTCAAAAAATTTTTATATAAAAGTATTGTTTTTACAATAATTTAAGATTCTATAGAATTTTTGGAATTTTTTGAGACCATGCGGAGCTCTGTAGGACAAACCGTTCGCTCCCTACGAGAATTCAAGGGTTGGACGTACGATAAATCAGAAAGACGAGTGTGAATCGCAAAAGAGGCCAAATCTCCGTTTAAATTAAAGCTGACCGAAATGCGATCGATGTTTTTCTTCATTTTGGTTGGTGGTAACAATGGCAAAGACGTGATTTTTGCAGACGAGAGATCTACATGGAATAATAATATACCGTTGTGTAATAATTTGCAGCGTTTTTTCGTTTTTTCGTTTCTTCGAGAAAAATTGCACGTCACTGGCGGTTCCTTAACATCCCATAATAAACCGTTGTGTAAAAATTTTAAGCGTTTTTATCCATTCATCAACACGTAAATATAATGTTTTCGGAATGAGGGCCAGTGGAAGTTTGAAACAACAAAAAGTCAGAGCAAGGAGCCGCATCACTAACTCTGGTAACTAGGCCGAAGTGTATCAAAGATTCATTTTTTCCCCTAAAAATGGAGATATAGATACAGATATTATTATAGATATTTTGTTCTCATTTTTGTAAGATAATGCAATCTTGAGAAGTGGTTAACAAACGAAAACACCAACAAGATCAAATACAAACAATCCTGAATACTTATTAGTCTGAACTAAACGAGCAATCAAGTCTTCAACCATCGAAACCACTCAGCAAATAGATTGAGACTTTTCTTCTTTTTTTTTCACTTTCAACAACACAAAAAAGGGGGAAACGAAGCAGTGAATCGTTTTGCCGACCCTAATAAATAGCTGCGGCACCTCGTAAAGGGAAACTGTTACCTCAGGACTTGTCCCGCTAAATAACCCTTTTCCAGCACCGAAACCCTTTTCTCACTCATGAACTCCTAGCGTTTTGTACTGCCGGAAGCTTTTTCCAGCGGCTTTTCTTCTATTTCCGACCTCATTTGTGTATCGTTCTCTGTTTAAAAAGGGCATAAAAGCGTGTGGAGTTTAGAACAAGGGTCAGTAAACAAATTCACCCAAACGATCAAGTTGTTGGCAGAGTTACTCTAGAATGAATTGGCGTATTTTATCGTAATTAGTTATGCCTTGAATAGGTACCTATACTCGGGGCATAATATTAGAACAATAGGGTGTGCGCCTAGGTAGGAAAAACTTTTTATAGTTATTTTTAATCCAAGGTAGACCTCATTCTAAGAATTTTGGTACCAACCGCGACCTTCTAGCGTGTGTAAATCTTTTCCTAAGAATTTTTAAAGTTCCGACCGAAGAGAATTCACATTTAAACTAACTTTGGAACTGTTCAATTTTCTCACAGGGGCCATGATGGTCAAATTCAGAAGATGATTATTATGCTCATCGTCGTGTCACTCAGTAAGGTGGCCAAACCATACCGTACCGTGTCTCAAAATGAATGATCCAAACTTCAGGAACCTTTCGATTCTACAAGGTATCACCAACAAAAAATGTTTCCTAACAGTTTTGTTTTAACCCCTTGTTATCCCAAGATTTTTCAAATTTAAGATTTTTTTCGTGTTTTGGTTTATTATTTTCAATAATGAACCTTTGGAATCGACCAAGAAAAAATTTTTTTTAACACCCCCTCAAAATTTGATGGTTTACGTTTCAAGGTACGTAGAATCCAAAAATCGAATAAAAATTTGGCCGTCCGTCCGCCGTCCGCCGTACGCCGTCCGCCGTACGCGGCACTTTTGCCACTTAGCATTGACCGATTTTGATGAAATTTGGTATGTAAGCTCCATTTGGGGTCTAGTTGTGCCCCGAAGATTTTGGTTGATGTAGGTCACTTCTAAGGGTTCAAATTTGAATTTTGAAATTTTGAAAACGCCCTAACTCAAAAATTTCGATATGAAAGTATTATTTTTTCTTCAATTTAAGATTCTATAGAATTTTTAGAATTTTTTGAGACCACGCGGAGCTCTGTAGGACGAACCGTTCGCTCGCTACGAGAATTTAAAGTTTGGACGTACGATAAATCAGAAACACGATTGTGAATCGCAAAAGAGGCCTAATCTCCATTCAAATTATAGCTGACCGAAATACGATCGATGTTTTTCTTTATGTTGGATAGTTGGTAGCTTTGCAGACGAGTGATCTATAGAAAAATAATAAACCATTGTGTAATAATTTGCAGCGTTTTGACCTTGTGTCATTAAAACCGAAACAACTCCAGTTATTTACCAAGTAAATTCAAATTTGAGGATTTCATTAGAAAGAGCATTAAATTTCCTTTCATTCTACAAGGTATCACCAACAAAAAATGTTTCCTAACAGTTTTGTTTTAACCCCTTGATATCCCAAGATTTTTCAAATTTAAGATTTTTTTTCGTGTTTTTGACCTTGTGTCATTAAAACCGAAACTACTCCAGTTATTTACCAAGTAAATTCAAATTTGAGGATTTCATTAGAAAGAGCATTAAATTTCCTTTCATCTCATCTTGCAATCAAAATTTTTCACACAAGCTGAATACGTACAAAATTACGCCATTTTTATGCATTTGTTTCAAACTTTCCCACAAATAGGAGGGAAAATCTACTTTAGTTAGTCAGACATCAAAATTATTAAAAAGCTTCGAAGAGTAAAATTAGTCCGATTTCTGGATGCATGATTATTATTCGCTATTAATGCTATACAAACTTCGTAGAGATAAAAAAATGGGTGTGGCACATAGCTTCTTCGTATCCATAACCCAATTGTATAGATGATCTAAAAAAAAATCGATTTCTAAGTACCTAGCACTACTCTCATTAGGGACCATCTATACGTTAACCCGCATAATCCCTGAACATGTCATCGAATTTGGGAGGAAAATGTAGAAATTACCGCTCTTAAAGGATTTTTACGTTTCCGCACGCGCGGAGGGCTTCTATCAAACTGGGGGCCATGATTTTCATAGAGGGCTATCTACAGGCCAACGCGCACAATCCCTGAAAATTTCATCGACATCGGATGACATTTGTAGGAGTTATGGCTATGGCAAGGTTTTCGTGACAGACACACAGACAGATAGACAGACAGACGGACAGACAGTCAGACACGGAACCAAAATTGTACAGGAAGGTCCAAACCGTCAAACGCGAGTGGACATTTTGATTTTGGAGAAATTTTGGATACAAATAAAACAACAAATACAAATACAACAAATAAAATAAAATAAAAAATAGTGATGATAGTTTTTTCAACCCTGAAAAGTAAAAATAAAGCTTGAGCAACCTTGGTAGACTCGGAAGCAATCATAAAATTATACGTTTACATTAGATATTTTCGAAGGATTCGAACAACCCAACAACGAAGGAGACTTCTTAATAATCAAAATAATACCAAAATCGTCATAGTGCCGTGAACAAGAAAGGGAAAATAAAATAGTAACCAAAAATGTTCATTCGATCAAGACAATTGGAAGTATAGATAGCGGAGAGGACACACAGATTGGTGGTACTCAAGGTTGATCGCTGGGTCCCATTGCACCATGGATACCACAGCAAAGCTCAGTATGGCTAGATGAAAGTATCACGAATGTAGACATTTCTTCGTACCGGCAACCTGTAATAAATTTGCCACCATCCGATTATTGCCTACGGTCCACTGAGCAGGTCATAATAACCGAGCGTTCTGATGGGGCCTAACCTGACCGAGAGCTGGTCGAGTGCAACAGTGGGCAGATAACAATTAGCCCCACAGGCTTCTCTATTGACACAATAATATGACCCTCCGATTGAAAATTCGATACGCCGATGATTAACCGATGATCCCATTCGCTCCGGTTTCGTGTTTTGATTGATGATTCTCCATCGATTTAAAACCCGACGATGTTGCGATTTTAAATAACACGAGCGTAGGACGATTCCTGGGAAGCCTGGCGCTAGGGTTTAATTTCCCTCCGACACGAGCGCCGCCTACGATTTCTCCCTTAAACACGACAGAGGCTCCTCTCCTTGTTTGATATTCGAAACCGCTTCGCGTCGGCAATTCCCGCGTTTGGATTAGACTGACCTTTATTTAATTCATGGTAATTTAAGCTATTACTCCCGAGTCTGGGGCGGGTGAGGCCTTTTCCACCCGACCATCGACAACATTGATTTATGCAGAGCCGCCCCTGTTAATAAAACGAATTCCTCCCGGGAGAACTTCATTTCATGATGTAATTCCACTGATCTGTAATTCATTCGAAAAACCCTCATGTTCGCGAAAACCAATATTTACTGCGAAAATATTACGTTAGAAGAGCGTAATGAAAAGGGCGTTTGAAAACCTAATATTTACTTACCACAAAAAGAATTGTTTCAGTGATTAATTCCCGCTGAAGTATCTATTCTTTAAATCACCAAGCTAACCAGACAAATCAACAATGTAAAATGAAGCATAATAATCTCGTAGAACCTAAAGAGAGCTTTAAATCCATACAATACAGGCGAACAAAATATGGTCCTTCAGAATGAAAATTTTAACTCGTTACAACTTATTGAAGAATTAACATGTTAGTTCTGTAGAAAGGACTTAGAACGATGTCCGTCAATAACTTCGAAACCCATGGAAACTATATTGTTAAGGTACTAAGGATGCCCCAGTTTAGGTACTAGGGCCAGATCGCCGAGGAAGCCGTCCGAATCAGAGGCTGAGGAAGTGGGAGGTGCTCAATGAGAAATACTCGATAGGTGCGGATCTTTCGAGGGCTAAAGTAGCGCAGTTTGATAGATTCGTCACCACTGTCATACCAAAACGCTGCAAATTATTACACGATAGTTTATTATTTTTACTTATAGATCACTCGTCTGCAAAGAACACTGCTTTGTCATTGTTACCACGAACCAACACGAAGAAAAACATTGATCGCAAGTAGATATAAAAATAATAAACAAAAAGTCGATGTGATGGGATCAAAAAATTTCTCGTCGAGAGTAAGATTAGAACTCAGAACTCTAGGGCAGGAGTCTGACAAACAACCACTGATCCAGCGAGTCCCATTTGGAACTATGACAGTTAAGGTTGTCCCATCGCACGTGAAGCAAGGGAGAGAATTGAGGAGACAGAGTCTCCCTTAAATTCTCGTAGGGAGCGAACGGTTTGTCCTACAGGGCTCAGCGTGGTCTCAAAAAACGCTAAAGATTCTATAATATCTCAAATTGATGAAAAAACAATACCTTTATTTAAAATTTTTTTGAGATAGAGCGTTTTCAAAATTTCAGCCTTTATTTTTCAACCCTTGCAAGTGACCTACATCATCGAAATCTTCGGGGCACAACTAGACCCCGAATGGAGCCTACATACCAAATTTCATCAAAATTGGCTAATGCTAAGTGAGGGAATTCAACCTACCTTGAAACGTAAACCAACAAAGTTTGAGGGGCGCAATTAAAAATTTTCTTTCTTGGTCGATTCCAAAGGTTCATTATTGAAAATAATAAACCAAAATGGCAGCTAGGGAGAAACAGATCTTCAGAAGAAGGGCGCTCGATTCGGGTCACTTCGCGTTGTATGCGGCCTTGGACTATAACCCCAGCTATCTGAAGATCAAAACACTCAGGACTGTCAGGCTAATAGCGAAAGCGCGCTTGCGAGCAGCTTGGACTTGATGCAAAACCATGGATTCGGAATACGGAGGGAGCTCTCTGCGCTATGTGCAACCGGGTCGAGGAGGAGACGAGCCATAATTTTTTCTGTAGATGCCCCATAATTGCGGAGTTTAGACTTTCGGCATTTCGGTAAAAATTACCTCGAATCATGGGAGGTCATAGAAAGCCTGGATGGTGCTAATTGGCTCAAATTTTATGGGTTTCTTAGGGAGGCTTTGACATACCCTACGTTTTTGGTTCAAAATTTCAATTTTTTTGGCTGAGTTGTGGTTTTTTTCATGTTTTGTCGTTGCTGTTATGTCATGTTGTTCTGGTTTCTATTAATGGTTAAATAAGTAAAGAAATAGAGTGGATAAATAAAATGAATAGATAAGTAATGATTGAAAAATCTTTCAGTATAATAAAAATAAAATTAAAATAGTAATAATAATTATAATAATTGTTAAATAATTATAAATAATGAGGATTTTTTGATCGAAATGATTGTGTACAGCGTTTTTTGTTCAAGGGTGTTGAACTATCCGACAGGTGACCTATGGTTGGTGTCCTAAATGTTTACTGCGATACCTATTATAATCAATTGAATATTGAATGTCAAATAAACTTATCTTCTATCTATTGAAGAAGTATGGTTCCGTGGCTGTCTGCGCGGCTGAACTTGAATCGACTCAATTTTAGTTGAATGTAAAACGTTTTGTCGCCTCACTAAAAAAAATGTCATTGCTCAAAAAATACTTTCCAGATCGAGGGGTACATTGATAATAAAATCTTGATAACAAAAGAGGCCTTACTGATCATAAAATACCGGCTGAGTGGCTGAAGAAAAAATCTTACGGCATTGTCAGCTCAAACATCAAAGAACCTTTACAACAGGGGAGGATGAGATGGAGAGGGTTAGCCGCTGAAAGCGCTACCCTTAGTCAGGAACAGAACATCTTGAGTTGCGGGAAGGGCTGTAGGAGGCCTAATATAAAATACAGCCCTTTCCATCGATATCGGGCGGTTTTTTCATAAATCCTTGCCTTCCCAAGGGCTTAGGCCTTTTTTTGTGACAAAGAAAACACCCTTCCGCCTCTCACGGGAAAAGAAAATATAATCTTATGGAGGGAAACCTACAACCATGCAAGTGTATAAAAAGATTTCCTCTCCGAATAATCCTAATCAACATTTAACGAAATTTAATCAATATAATCCGTTTTTGGACCACTAATCCGACCTGTTGACCACGCCACCTGTTGGATGTCCAACTTTGATAATAGTGGTATTATACCCCTCCGGCAAGCTCTCAACGAAACGAAGGGAATAGTGGAGGAGTGTGGTTTCGACTAATTCATCAGGAGTTATCTGCCGTCCCAACAGACGATCCGATGAACTTGCGACGAAGGAGACAAACGTCCTATTTAATGTATGCTTCATCTCTAACCAGGAAGGTATTTAGTGGTATTTATCTCAGCACGACATACTCTCCAGACATTTCACCAATGAGTTGGCAACAAATACATCATCAAAGAATCTATAGAACTTTAGAACGTTTAATTACATAGATTCAATCCAGTTCCAGGAAAAGTGGGGTGTAATGGGCATTCAGGATCTACACTAAAGTTGAACAGAAATCTTGGGGTCGATTCCAAAAGGTATTTCCAACAAAAAATGTTTCCAAGCTTTTTCAGTTTTAAGATTTTTTCAATTTTTTAAAATTTATGTCATTAAAACTGCAATTAATCCGGCTTTCAACCAAGTAAAATCAAATTTGAGGACATTGTAAGACAGAGTGTTAAATTTCCAAGCTACCAAGTGCGAAACCAAAATATTTTAGAAATGATAAATTCTCTAACATCCAAGTCGAAAAGTTTAGTTAATTTTTTTTTTCGAAATTTCACTTATTCAATCGAAGTTTTCACTTTGAATCCCTGCTCATTTCGATGGACACTCTTCGCAAAAACACAACAAAATTGTCAGCTTTCCAGGCGTTTGTCATTTTTTAGGATAGCTATGAAATTTGAGGAAGGGAAAGGTGTTTGAATGCAATAAAACGTAATACTTCAGCGAAAATTGAGGTGTTTCTTGGTTTTTAATGGGTTATTGGTAATCAGCTACAGGAGTGGGTGTCCCGCATTGACGCTACAAAACATTTCGCTCTTAAGAATTTTTTTATCCCGCTTGAAATCCAACTCTATTAACTTTGAAATTGTGGAAAATCCCTCAAGTTTTGCTGTAAGAACGCGTTTTTTTTATTCAAACACAATTTCCGTCCTAAAATTTCAAAATGGATTCTCTCTGATATGCCTCGCAATTGAATCCTGTTTATTCATCCTTCTAGTGCTTGGAACGTTTATCTCGGTACTTGTGCGCGTTCGAGTCCTATAGCCGTTGCCACTACTCGCTGGAATGTAGCCGTATTATTTGGATGCAATCTTATGAGTTCCTCTTGCTATTTCATATCGTTAATGCCTGTCACTAACTGGTTCCGTAATCGTTCTTCAAGGTAATCACCAAATTCGCAAAATTGACAAATTTAGCCACTCCCTCACTGTTATCTCGACGTTTGAGTGCAAACGCTTTTTTCTCTGCAAATATACAGGTTGCTTTCACACAGTACCTTCTTCAATGGTGTGTAAGAAACTGTACTTACTTCATCAGGTCGAAAATGGTCTACTAACGGCCCCGCTCCTATGATGACAGTAGCAAAATACTCCAGAGGTTGTCAGAACTTTATTGTTATGCCCATGGTGTACCGTTTGAGAACTACTTCGAAGCGACTGATATAGTACGTCCATGTCTCCTCCCCTTCCACGAATTCCCTAAATTTGAATGTTTGGATCGAACGATCCAAAAATTGTTTCTCCCGTACGGAACGCTCCGTATACACACTCCCCGATGTTTGAAGTTGTTCCTCTCCATCATCTTCGAATCGTAGACTTCGTCTTCTCAGCATGTATTAGTATCGTGTTTTCTTTTTTTTTTTTAAGGTCCGCAGCGCCAATATATAGTAGCGTTGAAGACAGAATATATTTGGTAATAATACGAACATTTATATTGTCTGATCAACAAAGCAACTACTATACTGCAGTGACTCCACAATAGTGAACCTAAAAATTGAGAAGAAAGTTGGTAAGCGGACAATTTGGACATGTTTTTTGCGAAGAGCGCCCATCAAAATGGGCGGGAAACTTCAGAAAAAAATTTGGTTTAAAGATTATCTTTCTCTAAAATACATACATAAATAAATACATTTTTGATTTTATTTTTGAAAACTATAATTTTTAAAAGATTTTGGTTGTACACTAGGTACATTGGGGATTTAACGTTGTTTCCAAACGATATCCTCAAATTTGAATTTACCAGGTGAATAACGGGAGTTATGGAAGTTTTGATGACATACGGTAGAAAACACGAACAAAATCTTAAAATGGAAAAAAACGAGTAAAAACAAAATTGCATTGAGACATTTTTTGTTGGAAATACCTCGTAGAATTGAAGCCAGGATATATAGCAAGACTGACTGTGGAAAAACATAAATCTGAACTACAGAAAGATGCCACCCGGTACTACCAAATGACAGAGAGACCTGCTAGTCATGAAATAATAATACCGTCATGACTTTGATATGAAATAAGGTTGTAAGCTCACCCAGGGCGCCTGGACATGAGAGGAACTCAGAATAAACAAAAGCTCAGGGATTTCAAAGAAAGGACGGGAGCAATGTTGTTCAAGTAAGAGAAATGACCAAAGTTGGATTGAAACGGATAGGGAAATGCAACTTGTTTGGAAGGTTGTATTAAACTAAAGACGTGAGGGGTGCTGGAGGTAGAGTTATATAGAGGAAAGGATGACATTAAGCGGACCCGAGTCCGGAGAACGAATGTCCGGGGGTGAGTTGAATCAAAAGTGGACAAGACAACATCCCTCGAGGGGTCGAGAGAGGAAGCAAAACCCAAAGTTTCAGAGAGAAAACCGCTCCGCTTATACTACTGGAAACGCACGGGTTTCGGTCATTTATCTTGTTCCCTTCAGGCCCTTAGTGGGATGGAGAAGAGGAGATAACCCGGTTATGTCGGGACACACGGGAGTCGGACGTCGAATTTATATTGCGACGAGAAGCGCAGAAAACCTCTTTCTCCGCGGTTTTAACACATTTAAAACGTACGGCGTCTGCTGAACAGTGGCAAAGCTTTCGTAGAAACGGATTGAATTAAATATCAACACCATCACGAGAGTCGGACATGAAAAATTCGTTTCGATGAATTTCAGTCAAGCTAATTGGATTTCATCTCCTCCTTTTCAAATTGAATTCTTTTGACTTCGTGGGAATTGAACGATCACAAATGAATGAAAAATATACATCCCTGTAAATGCCGAAGCATTTTCTCCCTGTCGCGGGAAATCCTTGAATAATAACGCACTTGATTTTGTGACATCGGAGTAGGTACATCACCATAAGCATAGGTACCTAATAATATCTTCATAGGCATAGTATAATAAATATAATAATCTATTTTGGAACTTGCTATTTCCGATCAAAAAATCGGATTCAACTTTCTCTATTGAAAAAGTTAGGATAAAGTTAGATCTGGTGGGTACCTTCATTTCGACCTTCTATTTTTCAGATACAATATTTCTCTGTTTTATGAAAAGTTTTATATTTAAAATTTCTGCAAAATTTTAGGAACGTGTTTTTTTAAAGAAAGACCGACAATTTTAAACAACTTAATTTTAATCAAATTTTTGCAACTCTTTAAGTCGTATGAGTAAAACTCAAACTTTTATTTAAGATAAATGCAAATTTCCCACTTTGAGCTTAATCTTTCGTTGGGAAAGGAGTTTGCGAAAAAGCAGCAAGAATTAGGCAGGTAGTTTTTTAAAATGAGCTATTATTTCACAGCAAACGTTTTTATTCAATGCATTTTGTGAGTCCCACAAGGGAGTGTTCTTGGACCGCTCTTATATGTGTCTTATATGTCCTTTATACCAGTGATCTCCCAGAAATTGGAATGAACACTACAGCCACCTTCGCGGATGATACAGCGATTTTGGTAGTCGGAGAATGTAACACTGAATCCACCAACAAGTTAAATAACTTAATATCCAGCATAAAAAAGTGGACAGCAAAATGGAGAATCATAATAATGAAACTAAGTCGGTACATGTCGATTTCACTAACAAGAGAATAGATAGATAGATAGATAGATAGAAATATATTTATTTCGCCATTTTGTACACTTTTACAATAATATAAATGCATGAAGGGATGCAATTTGCTCAGATTCCCTACCCGACATTAGGCTTGGCCCGTGTTGTAGGGTAGGATCTTTGCAAAATCGCTCCATATCGGTAAATAAATTGATGTATACTTTACAATTACAGTAATAAGTAAATTAATAAACAATATATGATTGGACAGAATTAAGGACGCATTTTGATAAACTCCTACATATACTAACTTACTTTAATATTCTCCAACTTTAATAATCTCTAAAATTAAATAGTCTCCTATACATATATGCTGTTTAATAGCCTTTCGCATCTAAAGCCCCCTTCTGTAACTAGCCAACTTAACACTTGCTTTTTGTATTTTGGTCTAGTAAACTTCTGGGGACTTTTCATGCTACAAACAATTTCTCGGTGTATCAAATGTAGAATGAAGATCGGGCTGTGCGTTGTCAGAGTCAGTCTAGGTCTAGGGCCAATTACATTCCCTGCGGCGGCATATCTAGTATCGTATTTCGGATCCCTTCGAGAAACTTCAATTATGTTGGGTGTCCTAAAGAATTGCAATAGTAGATTTTTCAGATAAAGTTGTCTAATAGTAAATACCTTAGCAATATCAAATAGATCTACGGAAGGGGTCCTACGCGGTAATGACAACATCATTTTTATAATAATTTTCTGCCGAACATGTAACTTATTTATATGGGTGGAATACGTTCCTCCCCATGCTATTATGCCATACTGCAATACAGATTGCAACATGGTATAATATATAAGTTTTATTGTTTGCTTCGGGAGCGTGTGTCTAACATTGTAGAATATATATATATATTTCCTAATCTTATCATGGATGTAGTCTATATGGGGCTTCCACTTAAGCTCTTCATCGAGCTCTTCAAGAATCGAGTATATTTCGGTACATTTCATGGGAAAAGTCATCCTGAATGCTGATGAGGCCAAATACCTAGGCATGACACTAGACGCCAAACTTAGATGGAAAGCCCATGTCAAAAAAAAGAAGGAAGAACTCCTAAAATTCAGAAAAATGCATTGGCTAATGGGGAGACGGTCGAAGTTATCAATCCAGAACAAGCTTACATTGTACAACCAAGTCCTTAAACCAGTCTGGACTTATGGAGCTCAGCTTTGGGACTGTACGGCTCAGTCAAATCGAGACATCATCCAAAGATTCCAGAACAATGTGCTAAGAACGGTGGTCAATGCACCATGGTACTTTCGAAACGAACGTCCCCATCATGAGCTTCGGATCGAAACAATAAATGATGCTATAAAGCGACAAGCTGTGAGACACTACAGCGGCTAAGAGGAAGCCCATATTTTCAAAATAATATTGTTAATAAATTATACTTGGTGCAATAAAGAATATTTAAAAAAAGCATTTTGTACAGTTGGTGACTCAAAATATGCTTCTCCAAATGGTTAATTATTCGCAAAAAAGGCAGCGTCATAAAGAAAACAATACGAACAGAACGAATAAATTATTTGGAGTATCATCCTAACTTGCTAATGAGTGAGCAACTGCATATGAATGGGCACTCACGGAATTACAATTGACTACTGCCCACATAAGCCAGATTCCGAGTTCGGTAGTTACCTACAATACACCTATCATTCCTAACCGAACGGAATTGTCTCACTCGAAGTTAGTTCACAGGCTGGGCGTGAAATCCTTGAACGTCTTGCAGAAGGAACGAGCAAAAGAGAGGAAGCAGTAAAAGGCGATCGGGAGCTTGAGAAAAGGGGACGAAGAAATGGAGACCTCCTTTCCCGAGGCGTGATGTTGTTCCTTCCTACTGGGAGCCGTTCACCTGCCTTCTTTGGGCTGGCTGATCATGACCGGATTAGGCTTTCTGTCGCGAATTTCGCACCGCATTCCCTCTTGAAAAAACAGCTCCTCGAGTTTGCGACTTCCACGCGGAATTTTGTGGCTCAGAAATTCCTTTTTCAGCCAGTGAAACTTAATTTGCAACTTTCATTACCATCAAATTCCTCAGTTTTAATCCCCGAACTTATAGCACTTTTCAAAGTTTGTGTTGGTTCAGGAGCTAAGAACAACAACTTGTCATCTGCTCAGATCCACTGACTGCTAATCAAGCCATCAAGAAAAGACCTGTACCTTAGGTCTACCTGTAATCTACTAGTTTTGTAATAATACGGAGGTAGGCTAGTACAACAATATGTCAAGAAGAAAAAAAAGAATATAAAAACTGATTGACGAGAGATATATTACACTGAATAATATGTAGAATAATTAAATCCGAGTGAAGAGGCCTAATAGTGAACGATATTAACACAGAGTACAAGTTTTTAGTACAAAGGTTGGGAGACTAGTACATACAACACATTGACAAACTACACTTCATGTAAATAAAAACAAGTCAGAGTAACTAAATTAGTCCATGCTGGGTACCTGGTCATGCCGGTCTCGCAGGGACTGAGCTGTCATTCAACATCACCATAGAAATACGAGTATCACAGATATTCATGAAGCCCTGTGGGTTTAAATCTGAGTTAGTAATGTCGAAAATGACCATTTTTAGTTTCTAAGGTGAGAAGGTTCTGGCCAGAACAAAGATGACGATGATGTGCTCCACACCTTCTTCAAATGCACCAAATGGGCGCCTGAAAGATACCAGCTGATGGCAGACCTGGAGTTATCTCACCAAGAGTTCAACACCAGAGGATATTGTCAGCAGGATGCTGGGAGGTGAAAGGAGCTGGACAGCTGTGGCAGAGTACAAAAGCATCCTGACAAGGAAGATACTCTTAGAACGAGAAAGAGAGAGGAGGGAGCATCTCGTCCGCCCCCTCACCCAGAACTGATTAAACGCCCCAGGATTCAGCCCAAAGTAATGTGTTAAACGGTTCTGGGCTGAGTTCCAACGTGGGAGAAAAGGAGGTGGTTTTTTAGTGATCCTTCCAGGTATCTTACGAGATCCAACTCCACCTATGGATCTTAAAGATTTTCTCACCTGCCTGTCGAAAAAAGTGAGAAAGTAGTGTCAAGCCTCGCACTAAATTTGATTAATCGTAAATAACATCGGAGTCTACTTTGAATACAGGAAAAAGAGAAGGGTAATTAGAGAGAAATATCATCTTCGGTACCGATTAAGACCGTACAATTATCCTTTGAATGACCACCTTCCGAAATCGCGATGTGGCAAAAGCTGTTCCTTTTAATTCGCTCCAAACGGGAATATCACTGTTTTCTCATTAGACCCGGCCCGGGTTTCCGTGAGATAAATCCTGGAAGTTCGGGTAAGTGATTATTTTTGGGCCACTGAACGATGAATTTATTCGCGCCTCGTCCTTTTTTTCGCGGGAATATTAATCACCGATCTTAATTGACTTACAAAATAACAGATTGGAACACGATTAATGCAAATGGGTTTCGTGCTATAAATCACAATGCCGGATAAGACCAACAGAGTTGTCGGTTTTAAAACCAAGAGTTAGTGGGCTACAATTGGAGTCAACACTTATTCGTAGCTTGTCTTGGATTTCTTCCACCGGCGATTTGTGATAAATTTCCTTCTCAAATTACATGACAATCTTTCTGAGATGGATTGAATTCATTTCAACAACGTTGTAAGTGATTTTGAACTCTTGGTGGGGCGATTTTCATTTTATGACGTTCCTGGGTCGTGCTTATATAGGACTACTTGGGGTCACACCAATCTGAGTTGCCAAGAAAACGACGTCAAGCAGGGGACGACCGACTGGGAATATGTTTAGTGAAGACAAATCCCCAAATTTCAACTGTCTTCCAGCCCTTCCCTGTTAATTTAAATAAATAAAAAAATTCCAAGTGGAGCGTTTGAGGTGGGGAGCGTTTTAAGCAGGTTTCGATTTATTGTCTTGCTCGATTCATTGACCATACAGTCCAGTGGGAATGGGGTCCTCAGAAAAAAACTCCTCTTTTGCTGAGCCTTAGGTGAATTTATCGCCTTCCTCAGGGCTCAAAGGATGTATCACTGTGTGAGCATCACATCATGCATCCTTAACACAGTAATATATCCTTTGAGCCCTGAGGAAGGCGATAAATTCACCGAAAGCTTGGCAAAAGTGGAGTTTGTTTCTGAGGACCCCATTCTCAATCAGTTGACGGATAATTGTTTGTTGGGTCGATCTTTACACTTGCTGTCCAGCAAGTAAGTCAGGTTTGAGCGTCTTATATGGGTCTTCTCTTCTGTTCAATCTGTAGCACTGACATATGACATTTGACACAGACATTGTTGAAGGCCGTTGAAAGTGAGTGGAAGTCAGATCATCAGCGTGAGCGATAGAGCTAACTTTCCTCTTGTTAGTTCAAAAGCTCTGGAATCCACTAAACAGCCTCTTCGAGACCAATGAAAGTAGTTGTGAGTTAGAGAGAGAAGTCAGACCAGCTCTGAGAGCGATAAAGCAAATTCTGATTGTCATCTCAGTAACGAGAAAACATTGACAAATCAGAGCCTTCTAAACTCAACAATATGCCAGGACGAACATAAACAGGAAGTGGATCAAGAAGAGTTTAGTTAGAAGCATTTTTTCTGCTTGAAGCCATTTCCACTTTTTTTGGCTTTTGGGTGGGATTTGAATAACTAATTTGACCTGTGGTAAGTTATTCGGAATGACCAAGAGCCGAATTTACGATGAATTAGTTTTTCTCGTTACACATTACGTCCTGTTTACAACCAGAGAGAATCAGCCCTAATAAAACTTTGGCCATAATTCACCTTATTCCTTCTTAACTTTTTTATTCCCACTTTCTCGTCCTCTGTAGGCAGTCGAGATGCCGCAAAGGTTTTTTTTTTTATACTTGGGTTCTCGCCCCAGGGACCTTATCCTAAACCCTTGGCGCTCATCCAGAAATTTCCGACCAAGATGGCCATACACCCGAACAACCACACACCCGAAAATACCGGAAAGACACACACCCATACACCCATGCCGCTTGCCCGATTATGACGGGCGGTCTCGTAAAAGGTTGGTCCCTTCCGTCCACTCGATCCATGGAGTTATATCGGCTCCCCTCCTTCTTTTTGCCCACTTTTATCGAAAGTCTTTTGCAATAATGAAGGTTTTACCACCCTGAGAGGGCGGCCAAGTATGTTTTCATATCGTACACATCGCTACGTGCTTTGCTTCGTCCCACATTTTTATTGATGTGTGTTGCTGCTTCTCATTTTTCCATGATAACAGAAACTCGTAAGCTGTAATTCTTGCACAATATAAAAACGCCACCGGCTTTCGCATTCTCCTCTCTTCAACACGATGAAATTAAATACAGGGGCGTCGCGTGATAATATTCGTCAGGCAAACAGCTAGGCTGCAAATTATTACACAAAGGGTCATTTTTTCTGTATTGATCACGTGCCAGAAAAGAACTCAGCTTTGCCATTGTTACCACCTACCAACCATGTTTTACCTTCACAATCAAGTTTATTTGGAAGAATTAAACGCTCCACACTCCACTGGAAGAAATAAAGAATTACCTACTTCGTTCAGTAATTTGATCACTGGTTGCTAAGGAAGCAAAACCGAGTACATCCCAAAGAAACGACCGGCGAAAGCATTTTGGTTAACTAAAATTTGAAGGGCGATCACGCCTCTTTCGCGATTCATACTCGTTTTTCTAACTTCTAGTAGGGAGCGAACAGTTTGTCCTACAATGCTATGGGTAGTCTCATTCGATTCAAAAAATTCAATGGTACAATCTTAAATTTCTGATAAAACAATACCTTCATATCGAGAGTTTTCGAGAGAGGGTGCCTTTGGAAGTTTCAGCCCTTCCGTTTCACCGCTTAGAAGTGACTTACATCAACCAAAAGCTTTGCGGCACAACTAGACCCCAAATGGAGCCCACATACCAAATTTCATCATAATCGGTCCATGATAAATAAGGAAAGATCCGCGGACGGACGGATTTTTTTTTTATATTCAATTTTCAAAATCTACACGTACTTACCTACCACCACAGAGTAATGGAGACAAGTTGCCTACCACAAACGTAAACCATCAAATTTGAGGGTGGTCAAACTTTTTTCTTGAAAATAATTAACCAAAAAGGGAGACTCTGAATTTAGACACAATAAGATGTGAAACCTTCATTCTACAATGTTTTGCAATTATTTCCAAGGGTCTATCAAAAAGAAAAACGATTAGGTACAGTGAAATCGGGAACGGGACACCAGTCAACGTCATAGTATGACGTTCATACAGCTGATATTTGTGGCGGCGAAAAAACGAACTGCTTTCCTTCTTTGAGATAATGTGGGTGGATGGATATGTTATGTCTTCATGCGTGAGCTAATTAGTATCCAATGCTCATATTCCAAGTATTCAAGGTCACGAAACAGTTTCCCTACTGTTTGCAACAGCTGAGAGTTTGGTAGTGGGGGTATGGCAATACTGGACCCCGCGCTGACCCCCCGCTACCCCGCCGATCATCGCCTCTCACTCTAAACAGTCCCGAGAAATTCATTTTTTTGAACTGCTTGCATCCAGCGATGCAAGGAGGACCAGCCCCCGCGCTAGTTCGCTTATCATCCGCAATCACCTACATTACCGACCTCTCCAAGTCTCTGGTGTGTTGCGGGCTAGTATCCAAGGCAAAATACGTACTTTCTTATTCCATTCTCTTATTTAATCTAAATTCCTTGATAATAATGAAATAGTCCCTAAATATTATAAAAGTTTTCCAAAATCAGTTAAATATTACTTACAAAAAATGGAAATATAGGAGAATCTCAACAAAAATTTATTTATTTATTTTGCATATTTGTAGTAAGGCAAACAGTGTTTGCTATGTTTGCCTGGAGGAGACGCCACTGATTAAATAGCGAAAACGCTGTTTCACACAACAGCGGTAATTTTGTAATTTAAAAGGTGAGGACAATAGGCGCTTCTTCGAGCCTATCATGATCTGCTACATATACTAATGAACGTATTGGAGTATGTTTTTGTTCTAGAGGTACCAAGCATCCATGTCACTCATTTATACAGAAGTTGACCATTTATCAAATAGTCAGAAACATGAAAACTTATTTCGTCCCTATACCTGGTAAACCATGTAAGTCGGTATTTTTTCGAAAATAAGGTTTTGAGCTTTTCGGGTAAATTAGGGTCGCTTGATTCATTTAGTGAAGCCAAATCCAATGAATAGTTCCAATGAATTTTCCAATCTGATGAATAGTTTTTTACCCAGAAGGCATTGAAAAAACGTGTAAGTCGGTTACCTATTTTTTCGCCGGAAAACCATGTAAGTCCTGTGTATGCCTTCATAAGAGTGAGCAGCTCACGCTGGTGGCAAGTTTCCATCAAAGATGGTCAGTTTAAAAAAAAAAATGTCCATGTAAAAGCTTACAAAATCCTAAATGGAGTTCGGAGAAAGTGATCATAAATAGAAACCTTTTATTAGTCTCAATTTCAGCAATAAATTCCACTCCTTGTGTTCTGCAGACACGTGATTTTTCATACTGTGGCCAACCTTAAGATCACGATCTACGTACGTGTTATTCCTCATTGTTTCTAAATTATTTTTACATTATTTAGGAGGATAATTTTAGATGAATTGATTGATTTGTTGGCTGTTTGACGTAGCTGTAATGCTGATGCTGGAAAGAACAAAAAGAGATTAGTAGTGTGCTATTGGTCTGCTTATGTTTTACAGGAAACTCTGTAAAATTAACGATACAAGAGATAATAATTTAGGAAAACCATCTCTGACCAATCCCTAACCTCTTACCCATCCCTAACCCACACCCAACCCATCCATAACCCATACCTAACTTATCCCTAATCCATCCTCAGTTCTTACCCTACCCAGCCCTGACCTATCCCAACCCCTAATCCGTCCCTAGCCCATCTCCAACCTATCCTTAACCCCTATCCCATCCCTAACCTAACTCATACCTAACCCATCCTCAACCCATCCCTAGTCCATCTATAACCCTGAGCTATCTCCAACCCCTAACACATCCCAAGCTCATCCCCAACATGTCCCTAACCTATCCCAACCCCTAACTTATACCCAGCCCATCCCTAGCTCATCCCTAACATGTCCCTAACCCCTAACCCATACCTAACTCATCCCTTGTTTTAATGAAACAAAAGTACCTAGTTACCTAACACTTAAATTCAATGCATACCTACCTAGTTACGGTTGTGATAGGTAAAGTGTTCCTATAAGTAATGGTTTAAATTTAAGAAATGGTAATTGAGGAATTGGTAGTATAATAATTTATTGCTCAACTCTAGTAATATTAAGACTGAAGACTGTCATTTTGACTCAAGGAGCCTTAAAGTTTGACTGTGTATTAGTCAACGCCTATGAATTTTCATTTAAATATTTTCCTTTTGCATCGATTTGGGTATTTTGTGTAACCTTGAAACCTTGAGAGAAAAAATTGAATAATATTCCTAATAATTAAATAACCCAAGCTGGGTATATTTTCATGAAAATCAAATTGAAAACCATGTAAGTCGGGTGTCAAAGGCTGGGTAAAATCATGTAAGTCCATTTTTTCGTTCGCTAAAGTAAATTTTGATGAAATTAGTCTCAGGCTCTTTGAAATACTACTGTTACCACCTGTTTTAAGGAATGGAACGAAAAAACTTATTGCATGTGGAATGGAAACTGAATTATTTAGTTTTTAGTGTCCCCTGTAAAATTTGATAAACTCGACTTACATGGTTTACCAGGTATAGGGACGATTTACTTATAATAGGTAGCTGAACCTGACGTTTCCTAGATGCATTTTATTTATTACAATATTTCAAAATGAACGGAGTAAAAATAAAATGATAAAATGGATGAAAGCAACAACTGCTCTTAACAAAGTCGCTCAATATTCAAAGTTTTCGAATATTCCTAACTGTCCAAGTTCAAAAAAATGGGTTAATCAATCCTGCAGTGAAGATTTCTTCCAGACATTTTACTGGACTAAAACGCCTGCCTAAGGGTAGGGATTTTCCCCGGCAAGTGGAAGAAATTCGAAAGATTCTCATCAGCAAGGGAAAGGAGGACCACAACACACCACCTGCGTACAAACCATTCTGCGAACTCGACGAAAAGGAAGCTGAAAGCGCGGATTCCCTCCACAATAAGCAAAGCAGACTTACCTATCAGAGAACATGATCTTCTGAATGCAAAAGCTGATACCAGCAACCAAGTGTGATTTCAGACAGGAACGCAGAAGAGAGCCGCTCGGAGCTAGTCAGAACGATATGGTTTTACAAAGCCCACAATTACGTCAGTCAATGTAGTCATAAAATAACTCTTATACATACCATTAGAACCGCCAGGAATTCTAGTTTCCAAAAAGTGTCGAATTTCTTCAATTGGCTCAATAAAAAAAGAGGTTCGAGAAAGTTGATCTATTTTAATGAAAAATGTCACACCTTTTTTAATCAAAATTGTTCCTTTTCCACCCGTATTGAATTATCTGGCGTCTTCCTGGTTTTTACTAACGATTCACAAATATATTTAGGTTCTATATGCAAAGTATGATTTTTGGTAGTGAAAAGAAGTGATACCCCAAAATTGTCCTATACCTACTAAAAAAGATCGGCCAAAACCAATTCGTCAATAAAAAGAGAAACTTATCAAGTACCAACAAGAGAAAAAACGTCTGCCAAGTGAGTGTGGCACATAGCTTCCTCGTAACGTATCCTCGTAAGTAGATGATCCGATACAAAGTAGTTAATCTCAAAACATCAATCTCTAAGCACCTTGCACTACCCTTATAGGGGACCATCTACACATCAACCGGCACAATCTCTGAATATTATTGGAAAATGTAGAAGTTATTGCTGTTACAAGGATTTCATGTTTGCGCATGCGCAGCAGCTACTATCAGTCCAGGGGTGATGATTTTCTTAGGGGACCATCTAATCGCCAACCCGCACAATCTCCGAAAATTTCATTGGACGAGAATCGTAGAAGTTAAGGCTGTGGCAAGGATTTCGTGACAGACAGACACACAGACACGGAAACAAAATTGTTCAGGAAGGTCTGAAACGTAGAGTGCGAGTGGAAATTTTGATTTTGGAGAACATTTTTTTTTTCAACCTTGAATGCGAAGTGAAAACTAAGCTTCCGCTACCTTGGTAAACTGGGACGCAAAAAGAAAGTTAGATTTCATCTGATAGAACGAGAGAAAACGGGTCAAACATAGTTGAAAACGTGAATGTTCAGGAGAAGCAGTTGAAGTTTTTCAATCGCGCGCCCATCGCACGTGAACTTCTGCTCCCCCATTGGTCCATGTAGCTCGTTCACACACTTTTTTCTTCCTCCATATTACTGATTGAGTGATTCTGCAGTTCAAAGAAAAAGAACAAGAACAGAGGAAGCTGGAAGGAAGGTTATCAAACCCATAACTAGATAAAATTTGTGTTTCTCCGTTTTTCAATTGCGAAACAATACTTTTCTTCCGCGTTTTGGCAGATTTCCTTCACTTTTTTCGTACCATGACTCGACCCGAGTATGTACTAAAGAAAGAAAAAAAAAAAAAAAAATCGGCCTCCAATGACACACCGAGTTGTATACCTCCTTCCTTCGCGCGCCTATCAGCGCTGTTGAAGTGTTCAAAAAGCGTAGGCCGCCTAGTAGGTAGATGAGGATGATATTCCCAGCAGATCGGCCGATGAGACTGACTCCCTTCAGTAGACAGGGATCTTCTGGCGGATACTTATGGAACTTTGAAAATTTAAAATGACCAGATAAATCGTCGTACAGAAATTGGTGTGTTTTTACAATGTTCTTTAACAAGTCAAATTTAATTTTTTAAATCCGATTTTATTTTGGTACCCTTTAAAACATTTTGGTTTACAGTCAAATTCATACGGAATTTTCAACTTTGTCACTCATAGCGAACAAATGTTATAAGTAGGAACAAGCAGGCAGTCATTTCGGCATCTTTCGATGCAAATAAGCTTCCCGTTACGTAAATATATTTGTCTCAAAATTAGAACCGGCTCGGTGTTTTTCTCTTACAATTTAATTTCCGCTCTACCGAGGAAGCAGAACACAATTTATCGCCGAGCCACAACGTGTACAAGATCCTGTATTTACCAGGTACGAATGTTATGAAAGGTCCTACCGTACAAACGGCCCTCGTCCCCCGTTATTTCCCATTAAAAAACGCACAGTATAAATCCGACGTCCCTATTGCCCCATATACCCTGACAAGAGTGTTGCTCGGCTCCTATTGCCAGGGAAAATATAACATCCTTAGCTTCGCGGAGCGGTCCGTATATCGCGATGTAATGTAAGGCGTATAAATTGTATCTTTATAACCCGATGGGGTCGACGGGGGGAACCTGAAGTAAATGATGTCAGTGGAGCCGTTTCTCATTTTGAGTCTAAGAAAGAAATAGTCGGTTTTATGGGAGTATATATTACAAGAAAAAAAACCTGCACAACTTACTGACTCTGGTTTCTTAGTCTATCCACTGTCGGTTTTTCTCTCTGGTATTATCTCTGTTTTTGGCTCATTTTGTCAAGTATTTTCTTGTGGGTAACTTCAGGTGCCCAAGCAATAATTTTATCAACGCTTGCTGTGCACTATCCTTGCTACAGGAAAGCTAGTAGGGCAGTGTTCTTATAATAAATATGGCAACATAAATTTATTGATTATGAAGCAAAAGATGAATTAATGTTGTTTATAGGATTTTAGTCAGAAGAATAAGTTTTGATTTGGAGTCCTTGTGAAATGCCACAACATACGTACAATAGCACTAGATTATTCAAAATAAATTCAGCGTTGGTGTGCAAACACCAATTTCACTCTTATTCCATTGATCCTATTATCCAGTAAAAAAATGAAATCTGGGACACCCCCAGACCCCGAGATATGTATTTACGAAATACATTGTTATAGCATACTTACCGAAAATATTGTTGTGAATATTACTCCAGATGTTTTGATTATTATTGTCACCTACCGTATGACTTTGGGGGTGGTTGTTTGGAATCAAAATATAAAAGAGTTGAGTTCTTGTTCTGATCCTGAATCGGTAAACTTGTCGTTATTTTATCAATAGTTGTGTTCCATAAGGATGGATCATTTCATTGGTGACAGCGGTGGGATGGACGACACAACTTAATTTTCGTGCTAGGGTAGACCAGCCAATAGACTCATTCGTGTCAAAAACCTCCACAATGACACATTAAGTATTATTACCACATTAGAAACGGTAACAATAATGAATTATACTTCACCGAAAATAGGGAGGCCATCCCAGGAGCAAGTATAGGTACTCACCTGTAACAAACAAAAAATTCAATCAGGATGGTTACAGTAACAGTGTGTGATTGGTACAAGTTAAAGTAGAGTTGAAGGAAATCGATGTAAACTTTGGTAGAAAAATAAATTTAGTGTGCAAAAATTAATCCAGAAAAAAGCACTAAGGTGCGCACAAATTAATTTCAAAAAGTCCATTCTCGCAGCATGAGTTCATGAGCGAATTTCCAAAGAAATCTTTAAACCTATGGTTGAGAAAATCGAAATATTAGCTATAAGAGAGTGGGTGTGGCAATTGCACGAATCGTTGACACTACACAAATAACCCCTTTGTCAAAAATTAAAGAAATATATTCTCCCTGAACTTATAGGGTACCCACACGCCTATTGTTGTTTTTTCAGTATACCAAACCAACTGTATTCTAAAAGAATGTTTTGAGGATATTAAGAAACCAAATTCATGTTCTACTCGTCTCCATGAACTCATAGAGTACCCACTCGGCTATTGCATTTTTGGGTAGAACGAATGTTAGCAAGTTTTTATTATTTATATAAAATGTTTATATAAAAATATATATATAATTACATATTTTGACAATTTTTGATTTCTGAAATTTCCCTTAGGTATATCAGAAATTTTGTGCTGAATGATTATGAAGGTTATTTTTGTGATTATGATGGTAATATCCACTAAAACCCCCAAAAACAGGTTTTTTTTGCCTATTTTTAAAATTTGAACCCCTCAGGATTATCCAAAAATTTTGGCTAACAAACTTGTCTTATTGTTAGTTACTATGTACATTTTGGCAAAGAATTGAAATTTTTGCGCAACAATAGATGGATATCCCTCGTCAATTCCAAACGAGCAAATGGATTCTACAAGATAATGACCCAAGATTGTGAATCTGTGAAGGGATGCGATTGATAGAATAAGAAGTGATTTTGTACTCGTAAATTCTTGAAGATTAAGAAGTTGAAGTCATAGAAATATGGGTTAGGCTAGTAAAATGTGATACTAAGTTACTATGTGATGTAATGACTACATTCTAGAGGTTAGAAATTCGAAAATGCAGGTACTATTAGGAGTCGTGGAGGGGTTTCAAAGCAACATCAGCAACGTGAATAAATGAATTTCGTATTCCTGATATAAAATCCACCACACGTATATAATAAATATGTTATAATTATGTACATTTGGTTTCGGTCTCGATGAGATTCGTAAATAATAGTTGACTGGAAAAAGTCAATCCCGAACATATCGAAATACCCGTAATTCGATCGTTGATGATGTGACACTTGGAAGATGGTAATATGGGCCACCCGTGTGCTTTTAATATGGGCTTGTATCATTTATTAGACCAGAACGTGTACAGATATAGAATATAACTTTTTTAAGGGAAAATAGAAAAAAAGCGAAAGGAAGCCAACCTATTCAGTATCTATCGATGAATCTCAACATAAAATATCTATGTAATAACTCAAATGATTTCGGAAAACGAGCGAGAACGCGGTAGGTTTAATTTTTTGTGGTTCATATTGTTAATGTTTTAGATCCTGCTGAATCGGAAAATATGCACATATTCTTTGAAACGAGGAAATTATGACTAAATAAAAGTGCCCAACCTATCCCCGCTCTATCCTACTGTGCAATAAAAGCTGTTGCCCCATAATTAATTAATGCCCTTTGAAGGCGCCATTCATTGAATTAGAACATTTCATCCCCTTCATTCATCTTAGAGACCACTGAATCGTAAAGGGAGAACGTAGAGCCCTAATCAACCCGAGTGACTAATGGCCGAGTGCAATATGTCAACTGATTAAATACGGTCCCGCCAGCCCACCTGCCGCAATCCTTTCCGACCCTCAGCGCCAAACCTCCCATCGCCTCGTTTCCATACATATTAATTTCTGTAACTCCCCCAACAGCAGGCACTTGATCTCCAACAACGGTGGGTTAACGCATGTATGGTAGAGTAAAAACAAGTAAGGCCTAACAGGCAACAGGGAGTGATGTAGTTACATGTTACAACAATTACCTAGTTCAGCCCTAATTTAACTATTTGCGAACACAATGTATGATATGTATTTCACCAGAGATAGGTAGATTATTTCTCTTTCTCACCCGCTGCACAGGAATGATAATGAATGAAACTTATTCAAGAGGTCGTAAAAGAAGCTTCTGACAAACTAATCTCTAGGGAAGACGCACGAATGTAGGCTAGAAATATCTTCATGATACACAGAGAATCATAATTACTATTCTAACATGACGTATACGAGGGATAATATTCCAGATACATTTATAAATATTATATTATATGGTTGACGCTCATATATTATACTATATCTGGGGTTTATTTTAATTATCTTTATTGGCTTCGTATGTAATACATTCAGCCCTAGTAAGTAATTTTGCATTATTTTACATTACAAAATAACCAAACATAGACCAAAATAACCAAACTAGACCAAAATAACCAAACATAGATAAAATAATCAAACTAGACTTGATGTTTGAAGATACTTCAAAATATCGGTACTTTTTGAAAGTATCGTATCGATACTTTTGATACTTTCTAGATGTATCGATACGATATTATATCGATACTTTTGAAGTATCGGACATCCCTACAACTGAGTGACAAAACTCCATTCAAATCATATGGAAAGTGAAGTAAAGTAATTATAAATGCTTGCATACGAGTCTGCAACACATTAGGACATTTTCTTGTGTGTTTTCTTCCACTACACAACAAGGTAGTGAAGTAAGGTACCCAAGCATCAAAACAGTTGATTGTTCTCTACGCAACACAGTGAGTCTATTTTATTTATTGGTCGCGTGAGCAAGTTTTTTCGTGACGATTTTTCAGTTTATGTGCCAAAGCAAAGACATGAAAATGTCAAAAAATATGTAGTATATTTTTCATGGTTTCCACAACGTTTCTACCCAGGGGCTGGGTCCTATTCATGTAGGATACACAATGATGGTAGTGACAAAGAAGGTTATAACAGTTGGTAGAATTTTTTAAATCTTATCTATAACTAAATATTCACCTGTTCAAGAGTAAAAATAAAAGTTACTTACAATACTTTACTTACAAGTTACTTAGTTCATAGTCCGCAATTTGTTGAATTAGGTGTAAAGTACAACTGAGGTAATAGTATGGAATTGCAAAACTGTAGAACTGGTGACAAACATAACCTTGCAATTATTAAACTACTATATTTGTGTATTGATATTCATATATCCAGAGATGCTGTGTTTTCTGCTAGAGCTACCCCAAACTCTCAAAAAGGATTTTAAAGCAGTTACTGCTGAGTGGGAGAATCATCCATTCGTATCTCCATAAACTTAGGGTGATCATTAAACCAAGATAACGTACAGAAATCAAGACACTACAATGATTTTCACTTTTTAACATACTGATAAGAACATAATAATTTACAGCCCATTTTATGACAACATAATGGTATATTATGAATATAACTGTTCCAAAAAATGTACACAGTTGAATGCGCCGTGATGATTGCCCAAAAACAATCCCGTTCAGATATATTTTTAAAATAGGTACTTGTTTTTCATCTTTTTCATGTGGCATATTTCATTAGAATTCCTTGGAATAAACCATGCTTAACGCTGTAACGTGAAGAATATTTGCACTCATTTTCCCACAGTAAAAAGAGACATATTTATTTCTCGTTCGTTTTTGTTATCGCTGCCTTGTTGAAATACTTCTGTAGATATTTGGGGAAATTGATTATTGTGTACATTCCTCTAAGCTATCAATGGTAGTTTGGCCAATCGATAGGCTCCCTCATTACTTTTTATATTGATCTGTCTCCTGACCCAGACGAACACGATGACATTCCTCTGAACTTCAAGAATGTGAATTTCACTCAATCGTTTCCTTTCCAGTGCTTCCGCATCTGTTTTGATCCAACATATTTCTGTTCTACAAACCAATGCGAATGCAATGTAAATCAGCTCTTCGTCAGAAGATGTAATTCAGAAATTATCGCTTTTGTACACCGTTCTTCAGCGGATTAGCGCATATGCAACCTGGCCCTTTAAACCGGCAAACGTCATATTTATGGAACAATTTTAAACGAATACGTAATCAGTCAAAGCACCGGGAGCATGTAGAGATACCCGGTCTGGAAACCGTCCCATTCTCAGTGACCCCCTGAATAAGCCTAAGGTGGACAACTAGTTAAAAACATCGCTTCAGAGTACTTCATCTTGGATTACCAAACATCTACATGGAATTATAAAGGATAAAGGAAAACATCCTTCAAGAAAGACTTCATCAACTTGCTCAGTTACATCCTCCTTTCAGAGAGAGTAGGTATCGTGAAAAGCTTAATTGTTATACGCCTTTCAAGGCTTGGAAAGACTGGATTGTGCGTAGTACCCAAGTTAGGAGAGCATACTCTGTCCCTTTCTGCTTGCTAAGTTGGCAGAATCAACTTCCGCTATCTGATGGTGACTTGAGCGATCAGAAAAGTTGTGGTTGGTGAACGTCATGCTGAGGGGAAAGCAGTTACGATGCCTTCCACTCTCTTAGTTACGTGATTCTGCGGTTTAGTTGAACATCAAGAGAAAAACTTCTGCAGCGACGACAAATGCAGGTACTCAGGATTCGTTACAGTTGATTGGGTGTACTCACGGGATTGATCTGGCGTTTACAGTGCATCAGCCCTCAGGCCGATAAATCTGAATACGCTTCATAAACGAACCAGCTTCATAACTCACGATCGCAACCGCGGGAGCTTGATGATCGGTCCAGCGCTACTTATTAATAACCAGATGGGCTTTCAGTATTATGCGAACACGCTAATCGACGCTTGGAAATTATCCGGGCTTCCCACTTGGCTTCCCCTCCATTTCGCTTAATGACCGTTTTAGATGGGAAACCGGCGGAAGGAGCCTGTTTGCGAAAGGCGTCAAACGGAATTACTGGGGGCTTTATCGATTTAATAAGCTTCTCCCCTCTTCTCACTCGTCGGTTCCCAACTTCAACTTACCGGTGAGAGATTTCAAGGGTCTGCCGAGCAAATTATGAAGAGAGCGGATAAAATCTTTTCTTGTTCTGTCGCTTGAAAGGGGACCGTTTTCAAATACTAGCACACATTGTACGGGTACAGCAGAATTTGACTTCCAACTCAACCTTCTGGTGCATATTAGAAGAGCCCGCTTTCGAATAATGAAGAGAGCTGTCAAGATATTTGTACAATTCCAACAGAAGCTGCTTGAAGAGGGAGCCACTTGGGTAGGTAGTTGTTTTCTGCGGATTGGATTCATGTCGATCAATGTTTCAAATTTCTTTCCACTACAGAATAGGGAGGACTGAGTCGATCCCTGACAAGCTCGATAGGGCTTGAAACTTCGGTTGTGCAGGGCTTCTTAGCAAGCAAACTGCTCCTAGTGCAAATATCATCCGAATTACACATTGAATACACCGAAGGATAGAGGTGTGGCTACGGTCGTTGGGGCGTCGCTGTTTGGCGGTGGACTTTGGACCGACCTCTGCGGGGATCGTGGGTTCATCGCCGGCAGCGTGCGTTTTTATCATCACCCCCCTCGTCACAACCCAGGGCGCAACAAATTCTGATCTTCCCTATGGAAGACAGCTGATGACGTCCGCGACGCCAGGAATGGCAGTCGGACGAAAATCCAACCTGAAATGGTTGTTTACTTACTTACTCGTCCGAATTATAATGCAGATAATATCTGCATATATATGATATTTAATGTGTTATTCGGAAGGATTCGCATTTTATGACGTTCTTTTTTCTTCAGGTATCAGTTCTGACAGGAGTATTCGTGTATAGGAACCGTTTTTTGAATGAATGGAGGCACTACAAGTCACCCTGAAAAAATCAACATCATTATTCACGGCTGCGAGCTGAAGTTATCGCGACTAAGTGATTAAACCACTGCATATTCATTTATTCATGAACGCTCTCCAAAAAGCATTCTTTATGTTGTCATTATCTCGAGCAATTAACATCCTTGAGTAAAACATTGGAATAGATCTAGAACAGTCGAGAATGAAATAAGCTCATCAGATCAATTTTCGTAACGATCAATCATAAAAAATAGTATGGCGTTCACGTAGTGTGAATGTGCCAATTGAGTTGCCAGTATGTAAAACGAACAGATGAACCGTCTGTTAGCGCTCGAAGATCCTTTAGGACTTTCCTGACACGTCCGTAAGCTCTCGATAAGCGGCCCATGTGAAAACGGGTTCTCAGTTTGTAGGTCAATCCGTCAATCAGGACTCCCCTCTCTTGACACGCCACTTCCAGCTTAGGAATCGCCCCCTGGAGCGATCGTGGCTGCTCGGAACTGACAGCGAACTAATGCGTTTTGTCACTATATCCCATGTAATTTACATTCCTACTCGTACATTACGAAGAGGTTACAGTCAATCGGGGTGGACAACTATCGCATCAACAAGTGTTTATTTTTACTTCGAATAGAGACACGTCGTAGTTGAGAGGATTTATTTAGTTTTTGCAACTATATTCCATGTACTTCACTATCATTATATGGTTGAATATCATGCATTTTAATGAGCTCGTTTGAGAGTCGTACATTCTTTCCACCGAAGAGAACACTAAAAGTTCTTTGTACATACAACAAGAATCGAAGGTGCAAACAAAACTGTCGAAAAAAGCCAAACTCTCCAAAATACTTCTTCGTGGATGGTATCGTTCAATATTCCCAAAGGTGCCAGAACGGGACCGCGTTAGCTGAAGCGCAGATGCAGACAAATCACCTGACGTGACGAGGCGGGCGGTCACGTGACGGGAACCTGAGAGGTGTCAGCGCTGTCATATCACGGCACGTGACTCCTCTCCTATCGTCAGCTCGAGGTGATTGATGCCCGAGCTCTCCTACAGCCGTTTTTAGTGACTCAACGAACCAACTGAAGAGATAATCAGTCTATTTTCCTTTGCAGGTCTATTAGAAATCAAACATCGGAAAATACGGGATGAGAGATCTATCTAAGCGAAGAACTTTTTTTTGAGCAGTAAGGAATGAATCAAAGAATTATCCTAGCTAAAAAATCCTTTCAAAACAAATCTAACCTCCTCACTAACAAAAATATTAACATTGAAACAAGGGAGACGTTTATTAAAACATTAATTTGGAGCATTTAACATTTGGCAGTGAAACTTCGGTAATGGATAAAATAAATAGATGTAAACTAGAAGCCACAGAAAAAGTAAAGTTCAAAATCGAAAAACTGAAGAAAAAAATAGAAAAAGCAAGATGGGGAAAATTAGGTTTCCTCTGTTTTTGTTTGATAACTTTTCTCTTAGAAAACACGATTTTGTCGTCCCAATGGGCAACACTGGGAGGAGACGGCGATCCAAACAGCCCAATCAGCGAGCGTTCCCGCTTCACGTCCGTTTTCCCGGTTAGTTTTGAAATCGAAAAGTTTGATTGTCTCCCAAAAATAACAGGAGACTTATTTTCCGAAATCAGCCCGATTTTCATCTATCCCATACCATTAACTATTCAGGAAAAATGCAAACAGAATTCGGTGAAATTCCTCATTCAGGTTTTCAAGGATATTTTGAAATTAAAAGGCAATAGAAAACGTCTGGCAAGTGGTTGTGGCACACACTTTCCTCGTATCAATAAACCGATTTTATAGATGATCCGATGCATTGTAGCTGGTCCCAAATTATCAATTTAAACTACATACCTTGCGCTATAAGAATGTCATGACAGACACGCAGACATACAGACACGGAACCATAATAGTTCAGGAAAGCCTAAAACGCGAGTGGGAATTTGGATTTCGGAAAACCTTTTTTTCTCAACCTTGGTAGACACAGAAGAAAAATCTCATGAAAATTAATAAAGTAACCAGAATCAGACTAGTGAGTTGCGGAGAAACAAGTGTGCCCACCAGAGGACTTTTAGCAATTTTTCGAGAAGAAAATTTGCAAACGGAATTATAAATTGTAATAGGCAACAAAAATGTGAAACAAGTTTTATTTATTTATTTAAAAAAAAATGGAAATCTATATTTGAAATATTTTAGTTGAGAAAATTGTCTACAAATTTAACATATAATTGAACTATAATTAAAAAATACTACTAAAACCGTACTTAGACTTTGTTTCGCCTCTGACTGCCGTAATTTAGCCGTAAAATAGATTTCGAAATCGTTTGGCCAGGAGTTGAAATGTAGATGTTAATTGAAATGTTATAACAAGTCACCTGCTACCTGCCCGACAACCGCATTGTGACGTGATGGGGACAATCCTGCACAGCAAGCCACAGGGTTTCGCGTATACCTCGACAGCGCCAGGAGGACATTAATATCGTTGGATCGTTGGAACGGTTGGTGTCAAAATTATCAGGATGAGGTCTACTTTCGATTAAAAATTTTTTAAAATCAGGCACACCCCCTATTCTACTTGAACCGACTCAGACGACACTTTACAGTTTGATCACTTTCTTTCAAAAATTATCTCTACGATAAAATACGAAACTTTTCCGCGAAGAAATTTCGAAAAAGAATTGCTTATTTCCCAATTGTACCATTCAAAAACATATCGAAAATAGATTTCGAAATCGTTTGGCCAGGAGTTGAAATGTAGATGTTAATTGAAATGTTATAGCAAGTCACCTGCTTCCTGCCCGTCAACCGCATTGTGACGTGACGGGGATATGAGTCCAGGACAATCCTGCACAGCAAGCCTCAGGGTTTCGCGTATACCTCGACAGCGCCAGGAGAAGACAATAGTTGGATCGGGCCTCTGGAACACTTTGTGTCCGTTTTCCTACCCTGACGGCGTGGATAATAATAATGTATTAATGTAATTTTGATACCAAAGGTAGGTACAGGTGTGGAGATTCAATGCTTGTAGAATGGGTCTGCTTAATGAAGAAAGGATCCTCATAGATTAAGAACAATTAAGTGTTTCATCGACCTAAACGGCAAATCGAATATGGATGAAATATCAAGTAAGTACATACGATGGTATGATAACTTTTTAATCTATTTCATCCGAAGAGAAATGCGGAATAAAGAAGCCGAGATGATAACAGTACGATATCTCCCGTTGATCTCAGGATGAAGCACTCATGTCTGCCACACGCCTAGGAAAACAGGGAGAGACACGGAGTAGGGACACTGGGAGGTTCGCTGGAGGAAATTAGAGGGAGATTGGATCGTAATGGAAGCGGAGCGACGCCACGGGGGTTGGCGCCCCTCAGCAAAGAGCCCCTTAGCATCTTGAACCCCTCATTTTCTGAGGACATAACTATCATTTAGGCTTCGAAATATTCCAAGCTAACTGAATTCCCATCATTATCATGAACTGGGAGTCAGTCTTCCCAACACTACTTCCTCCATAACAAATAACATCTTGTACTTTGGAGTTGTATTATTTATACAACTAGTATTACTTTGAATCATCATTTTAGCAAATTTTCGCAAATAGACGCAATAGACTAAAATTTTTAGCAATGCCTTTTTTGAAAAGTTTCTCCAGTGAAAACCGTTTTGGAACATTGTAAAATAATTCGTGAAGTTTTCCAAAAATCATACAATATTATCATAATTATACAACCATTCACACTCAAGTATGAACACAATGTAGTCTTCCAAGACACCAAAAAATCACAGCGCATAATTATAATTGAACTTCACTTGAAGTTCGTTTAACTATTAAAATAAATTACTCGTATATACAGGGTGTAAAACGAGTGGTTTACGACCTTTCTCTCCCACGTGTTCTATAATTAATTTCCGACAAAAAGAGCCTCCTCATATTTTTTGGTACTTATCCCCACTCAAAATACCTTGTTTTTTCACTTTGAAATTTTCTTACTCAATAAATCTACAATAACTCTCTCAATTCAAGAGTTGACTCAAATCTAACAAATCCGCTGGAAAGAGCGTTAAATTTGCAAGATTGAAAAAACAATCGATTTCAAGATTTTGACGATTTTTGCTTTTCATACGTCGTTTGCACAACTCAATTCTACTTGAAAATGTTATTGGGCATCAAAAAGATTGCAACTTTAACGCTCTTTCCAACGGATATTTTAGATTTGAGCTAACTCTTGAACTGAGGGAGTTATGGTAGAGTTATCGAGCAAAGATCAAAAACACGAAAAAAATGCATAGTGAAAAAAAAGACATTTTGATTTGGAATAGGCCAATTTCAAAAAATGTCAGGAGGCTCTTTTTGTCGGAAATTAATTGTAAAACACGTGGTCGTGAACCACTCGTGTTACACCCTGTTTATTACCTATACAACGATATGCACTTGTGTCACTCAAAACGATAACTTCAATAATTGCTTCGAAAAAAGTTCAATTTTTTGCCAAAATGTTTATAATAACAAACAGAAAGACGAGTTTGTTAGCCATATAATTTTGGACAACCCTAAGGGATCCAAATTTCAAAAAAATGGGTCAAAATGACCAAAAAACGTATTTTTAGGGTTTTTTGGACATTAGCATGAATAATCAATGTAATAATATTACTATTATATTATTATGGTATACTCTCAGCACAAGATGTCTGATATAAGTACAGTTCCAGAAAAATTAAAAAATTGTCAAAAAATAGCAAATATACATTCATAATCAATTCATGTAAATATTGAAAACCTGCGTAGGTAGGTACTTATATTTATTTTGTATAAAAAATGTAATTGCCGAGTAGGCAATGAGTTTGTAGAGACGAGTACTACTCGTCGAGTAGAACATGAAAATTAACTCTTTACATCTTCAAAACATCCCTGTGGGTACTGAGTGTTGGTATGGTACACAGAAAATAGGAAATTAATTGTGAGTATTCTGTGAGCTCGGAGTGACGAGGAGAGTATTTTTTGTGGTTTTTAACGTTTTATCAAAGAGTTGATAGGATAATTTCAACGAGTCGTGCTATGTGCGAGACCTACTCTCTGATACAGCTAATATTTCGATTTTCTCAACCATAGCTTCAAAGATTCATTTGAAAATTCTCTCATTAACTCACGCAGCATAAATGGACTTTAAAACTATATTTAGCTCGTTTGAAACATGAGAGTAATGAGAAGAAGTAATACCAAAACATGAGGAGTAATATAATATATTATATTATTATATATAATATTATTATATTATATATAATGTTATATATATATATATATATATTATATATAGTGCTATGGTTTACGTCTTGTGAACCAACTGCTTGTCTGCTTTGACTTTTCCATAACAATTATCTATACGTCTTTAAATAGTTTCTATGTGATGAAACTATACATGAATAGGATTTACTGTGGAGACTTGGACGTCGCTCGTATAAAATCTTCGAAGCAAAATAGGTCGTCACAGGTAATAAAAAGAAGACCACACTGGTTTACTAGGCAGCAGGTATTGATGAACAGTAAGAACCGCTAAACCATACGAGACGTCTAAAACCCTACAAAACACGGAAAAATCAACAAAATAAGATCCTCTGAACCTCCGTCACCAAAGGTTAACACGTGCGGATTGGGTTTAATTATCAACTATATTCATACCAAATTATTTTTGTATTAAGTGCCATCGATTGTTATTAATACTGCATCGTAAACATCGCACATAATAGCCTTCTGACATACTTACAAAAACAAATCATTCCATCGCATTTCAGAGACGTCTTGCCAGGCGCCTATTCTTGGAGGAGACCGCCTCGTCGGAGGCCGCAAAATCCCATAAATAACGTCTTGCGATGTGACGTTGAAGCGAAAAAACTCGCCGCCCGATGTACTCTATATGACCGTGGCAAACGGACGAGATAATTTATGTAAACCATGACTCTCGCAACCTTGCAGCATCGCAGGGCTGAATGCCAATTAGTCCGAGTTTGTGTTTTGCCGATTATCATTGCCGCGGACGCTTATTCCATTTCCAACTCACATCTTTATACTGTCGTTGAGTCTCTCAAGGCTTCATCATGATCAGAGGACGAAAGATGGCGCCAGATTAGCGTTGCGTGTTTTACATCGTTAGTTGTGTCATTTTCATTACCTCACGCCTCTTAGACAGAAGATAAGGCCTGTCCACCCAAGATTTGTCAAATTTCTGACAGACAACTCAACGGCACTTATAGAACTCACTACTCGCATATATCTGGGTGGTGGAGCAAGGAATAAACAAGGAAAGACCTACCTATGAGAAGTACAATAATTATTGGTTACTACAAGCGGGAGTAGTGAAAAAGTAGAAAAAATCTAGTCACGAACACAATGACTCGTCAGTTTCACTCTCAGAAATGTAGCCGGTACCACAGTATTCTGTACTTCCATCTGCCAACCGGTAGATGGATTTTGACCATCTTAGAGGACAAAGGTGATGATTGATGATTCAGTAGTGCAACTGAGGTTCCTTCGCTCACCAAAAACATCAATATCACGGCAACATCATGTCTAAGGGCCTTTTGGAAAAAGTTGCCAAACAATTTTGACGCAGAATAATAAGCCATATTTGTATAGACAATGAAGACTATCCGTTCAAACCTCATGAGCAAGTTCGAACTCCAAACTCAAACTCATCTCCTGAAGACACCTCAGAGAGATAAAAAGTCCGGACGCTAACTGACCTTCGGGAAACTTGGATAAACAAGACACTAATGATAATAAGAACCGATTAGTATTTATTAACCGATGAGAAAGAATCGGTACTTTTTTCTTTTCTTTTTAGAGAGCAGTCAATGGCCTCAGAGAGCGATAGAAAATAGTCCGCTTGATTATGTATTCTACGAACGTCTGTTAGAGGAATCTTTGCCGTCAGCACTCAACGTCGCTAGTGAACAAAACAAAATAACAAATGATTGCCAAGCGGAGACGTTCAGTAGGAGAGCGTGGCGATATCTCGGGTGCCAATATAGGTTTACGGCCATCCACTATCATGAAACTGGATTTTCACTGATCAATACATCGATTTGTGCTCCGTTATGCGGAGCATCACCCATCCTAAACTTATTATCATTATACCATAAGATGGAGGATACTTTTCTTTCTCATTCTTTCTCCTTGTATCGTCCATTTTCATCCTATTCGGGAAACAGAAGTCTACATCAATCCAGATTTTCTTATATGGTTTCGGGCTGAGTCTCAAAAGGCTTACAATTACAAGTATATTTTAGTTATGCGAAGCATCACCCATCCTGAACTTATTATCATAATACCATATAAGATGGAGGATACTTTTCTTTCTCATTCTTTCTACTTGTATCGTCCATTTTCATCCTTTTCGGGAAACAGAAGTCTACATCAATCCAGATTTTCTTATATGGTTACGGGCTGAGTCTCAAAAGGCCTACAACTACAAGTACATTTTAGACCCATAGTATGACAGGAATTTATGATCTATTTCCAAAAATTGAATAAGAATTTGATGAAAACATTTATCCGTGGATAGTTGGAAAGGCAGAATTTTCATGAACGATGAAAGAGGTCATCTCAAATAGTTATAACCTTGCCAGGAACTTCCCTATGAATTTTCTAAAAATCTCTCACGTTAAAAATAAAATCACGTTGAAGTTTTTCACAATTAACTCGTCTGCTCAGTTTGTGAAGATATTGTTGGAAAGAGAGACAATGATTTAGAAAACAACGATGTATTTCACAACTATTTGTATCAAGTTTTTAAAATACAGCACAATTGGTGTTTATCAGAACCAGAAATCAACTACGGGATTTTTGATGTATCTAACAACGAAAAGCATGTTGCTAGAATGACGACAGTTTCCCAACATCACATTCTTCCTTCGTCTCTTGGTAATCCTGCAACCGATCTGTGTGTACAACAATCTGTCGTCCAGTCGGTAGCCGGATTCTGAACACAACGTTGGTCAGTGGCTTACATATAACACAATGTCCAACCCATGTCCTTTGGAGCTTAGGAGCCAGGCCCTTCTTTCTTCCTGGGACAGCCCTTGTCTCCCTTCTCGAATCGAGGTTTCTCTGCGCGGACATCATACCTTCCTTTTGCTTCTTCTGCAACTTTCCCTAACTCTTGTCGTGCCATACAGTGGGGTTCATCCAGGTTTTGCCGCAGGGCCTCAGCATAAGTCTTAGTGCTGACTGGGTTTGGCGCCACCCCTGTTAGTAGATCGGCAGGGAGTGTAGGTATCCTCCCACAAGTCAGCATGGCTGTCCTGTAGTCAGCAAGTAGGGCCCAAGAAAGGTCCCACTTCTGACACCAGTGTTGGAAAGAGATACAATGATTTAGAAAACAACGATGTTTGTTTGTTTGTTTACAACTGTTTGTATCAAGTTTTTAAAATACAGCACAGTTGATGTTTATCAGAACCAGAACACAACTACGGGATTTATTATGTATCTAACAACGAACAGCATGTTGCTAGAATGACGATAGTTTTCCAACAATATCATAGGACCACTAGATGTATTCATTATTTCGTACATCTACGGAAATTGGTCTCTTTTTCTACCTTCGACTGGAGGTAACGAAAGGTTTGTGGATCCATTCACAAGCTGCTTCATCAGTATCCGAATCATTATAGTTCATTAATGGCGATTCTCGATCATTCGGAATCTCCATCAATTGGATGGTAATTGGGAAACCACATTAACACCAGAGAATTTTCCACGGGATCATAACAGATCCCACACAACTCCTCTCGCCAAAATTGGTGACCCCAAAGAACAAGAGGAGTAGAATGCATAGCATATTTTGCCAGCCTAGCGAAAACCAAACAAGCTACCGTGCAAAGCTCTGTAATTCCTTAACCCTTTAATTGAGGAGGGGAGTTGTATGGCTATTCTCGATCATTCGGAATTTCCATCAATTGGTTGGTTATTGGGAAACCACATTACCATCACAGAAATTTTCCACGGGATCATTACAGATCCCACACAACTCCTCTCGCCAAAATTGGTGACCCCAAAGAACAAGAGGAGTAGAATGCATAGCATATTTTGCCAGCCTAGCGAAAACCAAACAAGCTACCGTGCAAAGCTCTGTAATTCCTTAACCCTTTAATTGAGGAGGGGAGGTGTGTGGATATTCTCGATCATTCGGAATTTCCATCAATTGGTTGGTTATTGGGAAACCACATTACCACCAGAGAATTTTCCACGGGATCATTACAGATCCCACACAACTCCTCTCGCCAAAGTAGCGAAAGAATTGTGGAACCATTCACATGGTGCATCATCAGTATCCGAATCATTGATGGTAATACTATAATTCCACGATACATGGTGACATATTCTAAACTCGATAAGGGCTGCGGTAGAATGTAATGGAAAGCAGTGGGACACAGAGCGGAGCTGTATCGGTAGACTGTTGAGTGGGAGCAAAACGGTATTCACTCCTCATGAATATCTCGGCTGGATGTCATGAATACGAAAAGGGATCTCCGTGGCCGATAGGCGACGCTAAAATGTTAATTAGGGAGCCGCATCGGATTCGTGGGAGTACTTAATGGATTATGATGAACCTACGGAGCAGACTAGAAGTCCTCATCGCTCTCAAGTACGTCAGTGAATATGAAGCACTGAAACTGGTGAACATTTGTGAAACCAAGATAATGATAAAGACCGAACAGATTTCTCTTTAAAACCCCTCAGGACTAAAATCCATTTTGGGTACAGTTTATGACTTCTAAAAGTCAATAATAGACCATAGCTGTCTGGGTTTTTTTATCCTTTAGAGCAACGACCGTTTTCACCGTATTGGAACATTTAGCGGCGAAGAAGCCGGCGAGGTTTGGATGCCGCTGGGAAGGGTGTGGGGGATCTCCCATATTTCACTTTACCGAGTGTTGAGCGGTTAGAGAGCCGAGAGCAGATAAGCTAACACCGTTCTACCGCTCAAATGTCGATTTTCAACCTCAACTACACAGTGAGGTTGAATGACAATTTCATGCCACTAAATGTCAGGGAGAGAAATATATGTATACCCGTACAGATTTCAATATGAGGATCAAACTATGTAAACGTATTGTTATGTTTACCAGTTATGGGAAGCCAACAACTTCTTTCATCAACTACTGGAGATTGGTTTCACACATCGAATCACCATGGCAGGGAAACGAGAGTAAGAGGCCATCTATTATGTCAAGAACCAGAATCCTTATAGGTAACATGGCTCTAAGGAATTTGCTGCCAAATTTTGCTCACATTTTTTGAAGAATATTAGGGTTTAGGACAATTAGAATGTCAAGTAGTTACCTGGTTTTAGTTCGTCCCTCCAGTTTCATCTGGTGTTGGTTTTCATGTGTTCATGTTTGATACAAATAAGATTCATTCGATTGTGTTCCATCAACAAGAATGTGTTATTTACAATAATTAATAAAAATGACTTGGCTACGACCACTGTGAATAAGCGGAACTCTGCGAGATGGACTGGTATGGTAATTTCTTGATTACCAAGAAAATTCGGTTTATTTTGGATATTTTGGTAATTTTTACTGATTTTATTTGTCGATGCAAAGAATCATCCTTAACGCACTCACTCGCCTGACCAACAATTTACAAGAATTGAGATGAATCACAATTTTGAAATTGAGTCGTTCGTTGAGAGTTTCGGACAACACAGGGGGGCTAAGAAACCGCCACGGGCGAAACACCGTGGCTAACCCAAAAGGTGAGGGAAGATCCGGTTGGTTTGGCACAATTACGGCCTGAATTATTGAACGGTGAGCCCGGCAGGAGTTTAGGGAAGGCAACGACTAATGAATTGAACATGAAGGCCGTAGCTCGGTTGAGGGCTATGAATCAAGGACTTGCGACTGTAGAGCTCCAACAGGGAGGGTCCTATCGCCATCAAAAACCGTCTCTTCAGTAACCGACCGCCCTCCCCGGCCAAGAGGGTTTTCCTGTTTAATACTACGGGATTACCCTTTCAACTCCAGGGTCAGTTCGATAAAACCCTGTATACAAGAGAGGAGGTCAACTACCGCGCTTTATACCACTCCAGGTATATTCATAGGGAAGTCCACGTTTCAAACGGGTCCCTACAAACTCATCGAAAGGACACTCATCGAAAACGTGAGCTCGAAGCTTTTTGAGGAGTATCCTCATAGGGTGGGACACTAGTCGAAAACTGGAGGATGGGAAAGTCGTCGAAAATATCTAATCGGACATTGGAGATATGAATTGAATGATAAAACTAGTTGATAATTATTTTCGATGAGTTTCTCGTTCCCTGTGGACACTCGTCGAAAATACTCCTAAGGGACAGTCATCGAAAGGAAAGTCCTCAAACTAGACCTCTGAAGGGTTTACTACCTATACCGTACCGCTCGCTGTTAGGTACATGGGCCAGGGCCTCCAAGGAGGTTAGATAGAACAGGCCACACCACTCCTCAGTTGATTCGTTATTGTAAGCCCCCGCTTACCAGTGGTTATGCATTTCAAGACCCTTTTCCGCTTGCATGTTGCACCTTTTTGGAAAGCTCTCACTGAGATCCATCATTCGGAAATATACACACAAAAAAACCATGCGCACACCCCATTTGCTGTCAAACATGCAAGAAACTGCTTTTTCTGGCCGTTTGTTAACTAGAGCCCTAATACAGAGGATAACTATTCGAAAGATAAAAAAGCTTTGTATTCGTGCAGCGAGTCAAAAAAATTTAGGTCCTCCAAAATCAAAATTTCCACTCGCATTTTGCGTTTCACAGCTTTTTGAACAACTTTGGTTCCGTGTCTGTCGGTCTGTCTGCCTGTGGTCAATCCCTTGCTCCCCCCCCCCCCCCCAAGGGTATGAAGGGATGGTTCAATTTTGATGAAATTTTCAGGGTGTGTGCGGGTTGGCTCCTTGACGGAGAGTTCATCGTGATCGTGAAACTTCGGGATTAGTCCAAGGAGGATTGCTGATTGAGTCAGATCAGCAGGAGCCGACGAGAGTAACGAGTTTGGGGGAACCCCGAGTGTGTTTTTGAGCGACGACTTTTTGACGACGTTTTTGAGAAAGACAAAAAAGCGGGGGGAAACGTCAACATAATCGCAAACTACTTCACAGTCGTTTGGCGCTATTTTCCTCTTACTTTTCTTTCTCAGAGTTTCATAGAACTCTGTAGCAAGGTTATAGGTGAACTGCCTTCTAGGAGCCAAGACCAGCTGTATGAGCTATGAAGCTTCTAACATAGTGTTCTTCTCTCCAGTTTATCCTATAGCACTAAACTGTGGTACGCACCCTCTAGGAGACCACTGGAAGTGATAGGTAGGATCTCAGGAATGTCGGATCAGCTGGGTAAGCAATAGAGCTGAATTCTCCCTTAATCATCCTAGAGCGCTGGAATTTCGTGCACAGCCTCTTGAAAACCACTGGAAGTGGTAGGAAGGATTTCAGAAATGTCAGATCAGATGTGTGAACAACAGTATTCCATTAGCAGAATATTTCATTTACCTACATGTTTAATGTGCAAATTCTATATGTCCTTGTGATTCTATGTGAGGAAGCTTTAGTGCCTGTCCACTTGGCTGTGAATTGTTTTATTATTTTAAATAATAAACCTTTAGAATCAAACATGAAAAAATAAATAACCCCTCTCCCCCTCAAAATTGTATGCTGGTTTAGTAGGTAGGTACGTGGAATGCGAAAATCGAGTTAAAAACAAATCGTTTTCATAACAAATTTTACGTCCGCGGAAACTTGAGCAAATACGTACAAAATTTGAACGATTTGGGGTCACCCGATCACAACAACGCAAAACGTTAGTGCAATGTTTTGAATTAAATAGTTTATAACTGAAAAACAAAATAAAACGAAGATATTTGCTATCATGTGTATGACTGGGTGTTACCATTCAAATCACTCATCTTTCATATGGTTGCGAGAGTCAATCGTTCCAACACACGATCATGGTAATTGTGAACATAATTTGTAATCTCATAATTTGTGTGTAATTAGACAAACTACAGCCTCACTGTAGGTAGTGAAGCCCTAACAAAGGAGGTAGGGCTACGTCAGAGCTATAGAAGGTGAGGGTTTTGGGCTGGTGTTCAAGGTGGCCTTGGGCTGTTATAATAGCAGGTAGTTCAGGGTTGACCCGAAGGTAACGAATATCCTGTCAATCAGATTTTTCGATGAGTATCCCGAGCTTCTACTTTCGATGAGTGTCCCGAAGCTATTTTTCGAGGAGTGTCTCGACAGTGCTGGACTTAAGTCGAATCAAAAAATTATTCGATCAAATAACTGAATTAATCTATTAAATTGAGTGGACTCTACTTTTCGATGAGTTTCTCAGACGTCACTTTTCGATGAGTGTCCACTCTGGATTGGAAACCTATCGAAAACGCCATTCCATGATTTTTTCGATGAGTGTCCTTTCGATGAGTTTCCTAGTTCCCTTTCAAACACACCTAACATTGTAAATGAAATTGAGAACTTCGGTGTTAATCAAACAGAACCTCCATGAACATCTAAATCAATAATCTGGTGGGGTGCTCGAAAATACCTTCACACTCCATTCAAACTCTAAAAAAGCGATATTTTAGTTTATGAAGCTGACATTGTCTAGGAGACGCGGGCAATCGGACTTTGAAAATATGAATTTTATCTACTTGTATAGAAAACCTGCAAATTATTACAAAAAATGAATAATTTTTTCTATACAGATCTCTTGTCTGCAAAGAACTCGGCTTTGCCATTATCACCTTTTACCTACCACATACCTACAGCGATCGCATTTTGGTCAGATAATTCGAACGGGGATTAGGTCTCTTTTGCAATTCACACGCGTGTTTCTGATTTATCGTAAGTCCCACCGTAGTCGTTCTCGTAGGGAGCGAACGATTTGCCCTACAGAGCTCGCGTGGTCTCTAAAAATTCAATAATATCTTAAATTGTTCAAAAACGATACCTTTATATCAAAATTTTTTGATCTAGGCCGTTTTTAAAATGTTAGCCTCTAGGAGTGATCGACATCAACCAAAAGCTTCGGGGCACAACTAGACCCCAATTTGAGCCCATATACCAAATTTCATCAAAATCGGTCGAAATTTCTATTCGATTTTCGAATTCTACATACCTTGAAACGTAAACCAACAAATTTTGAGGTGGGTTAGTATTGTTTTTTGTTTTTTTTTCTCGTTCGATTCCAAAGGTATATTATTGAAAATAATCAACTTGAAAGCGAATTTTCGAAGTAAATTGAACTTTTTTAATACCAACAAATTTTCAAGTAAGCAAATTTTTAAAATTTAACTTTATGAAAATCCATTTCAGACCATTCTAGAAGCAAAGGGTAATTTATTGTCATAGCTTAAAAGTGATTAAAACCGTCATGGAAAATTTGCTAATGATATCTTGCTGCACGAGTAGGTCTTTTTTGCTCAGTTTCGCTTTCGAACGAGTGTCCTATGAAAATTGTGCTGCCACATCCTTATGTAGATTTTTGCAAAATGCAAATTTTGAAAATCTATCTTGTGGTCTCGAATTTTCAGTTTTCAACTGCATCTCATCTGATCTTGATTCACGGAAATTCTGAACTACCCAGTAGGTACTTTTGCTTACACAATGAAGATTGCGGATCGATGAAGAATGATGATGAAACTGACGAGAGGTGTATTATAGAAGCTGGCGGAGAACCAGATCATGGACAACTTCCGGATTTCATTCACAAACCATGGCGGTGTAAGAGATGAAGTGGATGAATGAAACCGGAGATTGGATGAGAGAAAAATATAAAACGAGAAAACGTGGGTTCGATAGGTTTTTCTTCCCCCGAGGAAACTCCAGCTGACAAATTACTCGAGCGATTTCCCGTTCTTGAAGCCCCCTCCAGGACGTAACGCGGTCTAGGAAGGATAAACAAGGGGTTGGATTCAATTTTACGGAGCACTTACCTCCCAGTAAGAATTTAATTCTCGCAGACAAGGAGAATCAACAAGGATTTATTACCATCGGAGAGAGAAAAACGCCCGATGGGTCGTGAAATGAATTCAAGGGACACAAACGGCCGGACGGACGCAAAGCGGAGGGTTCTGTGTGGGTGACACTTCCATCAAGAACTAAGAGTTGTTAGTGTCACCATCAGGAACACGGGTAACTCATTTGTTCTTTATACATTACATTTTGTATCGAATTTGAGAAACTCAATTTAGCCAGGAACTCATTCACTCACAAAAGAGGGATCTGTAAAACATCACATTCGCTAGGTACATCATTCCCGGTCTATTCATCACATCATTACTCATACCACCATGTTATGTTGCTCCCTCAAGACAAACAATCTACTTTCCCACAACTGGAAAAAGAAAAAAATATTACACAATGGCTAATTATTTTACTGTATAAATCACCCGTCTGCACAGAACTCGGTTTTTCTATTGATACTACCTACTAGTAATACCATCACTATCCAAGTGCTGTTCGTTTCCAAACGGCCTTCATTAAGAAATTTTTGGTTCCTTGGTTGCTAAGGTTGTTCTGAGTGGTCTCATTTAATTCTCAAAATTCAATATTGATAAAGGGTTGGAGTCTATCGTTCAATTTCTATTGTTTTAATTTAGATAGATTATAAGTTAAAATAAATTAAAATAAAATGAAATAATATAAAAATACCTATTAAGATGTATAATCAAATTCTAAACTGAATAGCAGACCTTCGAAAATTGGTTCGAAGATTACCAAATGTGCCGTTGCACCTATCACTCCGTGTTACTACTGACAAACAATAAAAATTGAACAATAGCCTCCAACCCTTTATCATCAACATAACATGGTCACCCCATCCACCCATCAACGTAAAAATTCAATTCTATTTCCAAGTGGCGAAAAACAATACCTTAATATCGAGGGTTTTCGAGCTAGAGCGGTTTGAAAATTACAACCCTTATTTTTCCTCCCTTAGACACACGCACATCAACACAAAACACACACTGACATCAACCACAAGCGCGCGGCACAACTAGACCCCAATGGAGTCGACACGCCAAACTTCATCAAAAATCGATCCATGGTAACTGAAGAAGGTGTACTGTGAATAATTCAGGGACATTTTTGTTCATTGTTTTCAATACTTAATGAACAGTTGGAATTGAGGAAGAAAAAAATGCTCTCAAAATCAAATAAATAATAATTTTCTAAGAAATTCGAGTTCTATGCAGACGAGTGATCTATGCAGTAAAATAAGCCATTCAGTAATAATTTGCACCATTTTTCGTTCGATTTTCGGATTTTACGTACTTTGTAACAAAACTATCAAATTTTGAGGGGTGTTAATTTTTTTTCTTCCTCAATTCCGAAGGTTGTTTTTAGAAATAAACCAAAATACCCGTATGAGCGAGAGTAGTCAGCCTGCCTATTCAATTCATTGACTCCCCTTGCTCCATTAGTGACTATCGTAATACTCCTTTAATAGGTACTTACCAAAAAAAAAAAAAAAAAAGAAAAGAAAAAAATCCTCAAATAAAATAAAGAATGGGTTTTAGTATTTTTTAGTTGGAGCCCTGTTACCTACTGTAATATTTTCAAAGCTTATCAAAGATTAACGGTCGATACACACTTTTTTACCACTCTACAAGAATACTCGTTTCTCCTTTAATGTGGTCATCGGTTTTCTCTTCTCTTTTTGTTCTTTCATTTTTAACTGAATTAAGTCTGAAGAATTTACATAAATGAGAGGAGCTTGGAGAGCAGTGAGTATAAATCCCACTTAATGTGGGGGGATTTCTATCGATCCTACCATCAAAGAGATGTCAATGTTGTCATGACTTTACAAATCCACAAGAAGAAATTTGGAAAAGTTCGGAAAGACACAAAATTATATTTAGAGCACTTATTGACCTCTTTTTCATCAAAATTGAACTTTGAATGTTTGCTGTTGAGTTGAATAATTTTTCAGTTTGATTCTCTCGGAGGATTTTGTTTTTTGAAGTGCCTCAAAAACACAAATGCCTTGGATAGGTAATGAATGGAAACTATGTACTGAGCTGTACCACAAAAACACTAGAGTGTGTAGCACCATATATGTAGCACTCGAACGTGCCTTGAGTGCACGTTCATTGAGTGTATCCTTGAGTGCATGGTCATTTGAGTGCACATTCTTCAAAATTCTCCATTCGTGCCCACAAGTTAAAAATTAGTCAAACAATATTTAGACATCGACCATGATGACCGCTCGGGTATCATACATCGTTTTTGTATTGAATAATTAGTAGGGAATTCGGTAGTTCTGAACCTCCTACAATTTCGGCCATCCAATCACGTTATGTGCCACACTTGGGAGACTACTCTCTAATCACCTAATAGTTCGATTTTCCTCATAATGGGATAGGTACTTGGTAGTTCTGATGTACTTCGCTCATCTATTCATGTTACAGTAAAAGACGAAGGAGCTACGTGACCACTAGACAGTCTACTATCCCATCACCTAATTATTCGATTTTCCTCACATTTTTCAAATGTTTTCGGTCATATTCGACACTTTCAGCACAGCAAAATAAAATCCGTTTAAATATTCAAAAATGCCCTAGTAGGTAGTAGGTACCTATGGTTGGTAGGGAGGGATCTATACAGAAGGGTGATCTATACAGAAAATAATAAACCTTTGGACAATGATTTGCAGCCTTTTTTTTCATCTACCAACTTTTTTCTACCTACCAACCATTGGTAGGTACTACCTACCGCACCATACTGCCTTCACACCTTCACAATCAAATTTATTAGAAAGAACTAAACGCTTCACACTCGATTCGAAAAATATAGAGCTTCATATGGAAATTTGATTACTGGTTGCTCAGAAAGCAAAACTGAATACAAATCGAAGAAATGAACAGCTATCGCATTTTAGTCAGATAAAATTTGAACGGAGATTAGACCTCTTTTGTGATTCACACTCGTGATTCTGTTTTATCGAAGAAAAACCTTCAAGAACGAACGGTTTGTCCTGCAGAGCTCCGGGTGGTCTCAAAATTTTTCTTAAATTCAATACTACTTAAAATTGGTGAAGAAACGATACCTTTATTTCGAGAATTTTCGAGCTAGGGCACTCTTGAAAATTTCAACCCTCAATTTTCAATTTTTCACCCCTTAGAAGTGACTGACATCAACCAAAAGCTTCGCGGCACAACTAGACCCCAAATAGAGCCCATATACCAAATTTGAACCAAATCGGTGCAGGGTTGCTAAGAAAAGTGCCGCGTACGGCGTACGGACAGAAAATTTTTTATTCGATTTTCGGATTCTACGTACCTTCAAACGTAAAACATCAAATTTTGAGGGGGGTTACAATTTTTTTCTTGCTCGATTCCAAAGGCTTATAATTGGAAATAATAAACCAAAAATCGTCCCTTGACAAACCGAATTGAGGACCCTCCTCCTTCGGGTTTTGGGTGTTTCTAAGTCCATAAAAACCGCGATCTCGAACTTGTTACTATCAGTTCAATTGTTTGATTCGGCGTGGTGATAAGGGACTATCCTATATCATTTTAAACACGAGAATCCTTTGCACCGAACTAAACATAGTCATCCCTTTACCTTCAATATTTCAAGAAATAATCCAGACAATTCCACAGAAAACGATAGAAATAAAATATGTACACTTTTATTTATGTATTTATCTTCGGGGACTTGATTGTGAAAGCATTAATAAAATCACAAAGTATAATCAGGTTGCTTACGGCGTCACGCTAGTGCGAGGCCGGGAGTGAATAATCAATTAGGGAACGACTCGTTTACTTGAAACCCGTAATTCGTTTTTTCGTATAAATTTCATTCAATTAAGCTGTTTTCTATAATACGGTTTTACAAGGTAGCGATAATAATTATGCGAAGCAAAGAAGCGTTTTTCCAGGTTAATTACTTGATGCCTGAAAAACGGTGGAAGGGGTGGAGAGGATTAATGCGACGTAAAAAGACTGAATTCATTAGACCACTTGCCATTTAAGGGAGTAATTAGTATTGGAACATCACTTGGAACACTCGGTTTGTCTTCAGTTCAATATAAATTAAGAGTTGGCAATATCATCTGAAAAGCGATTCATTTCAAGGGTAGACGAAAAAAGGGAGGACGAGCTTGGAAAGGAAAGACAAATGAATCGAGAGAAACAGCGTGTAGACCGTGTTATCGCTCATACGAGAGACGAGAGGTTTATGAATTAATCCGGGAGTGGAATTTGAAATTACCTGCAGATTTCAAGTTCAAGCCATGCTTTTAAACCTAATGATAAATGTTTTAATTAGCAGTGGTAAGGAGCGATACTGAGCTGTTGTACTTGGCGATGTTACGCAGCTTCCAACATTGATCTCCGTTCGACAATAACCTCACGGTTATATAATTTTTCATGAAATATAACTGACAGTGCCATGTTACATTAATTAACGTTCTTATAGCCAAGATGTCACAATGGTAACTGAAATCAGTGTTCTGCTGTTACTGATATCAACCTCATAAAAGAGTTCAATTCATTCCACAGTACTAGTGACAGAAGTTCTGAGGTACAGGCGTGAGGTCCAGTGCCACTCTTATATGGAAATTCCCTTAATGGTGACCGAAAATAGCATTCGTCGGTAATGATACCATCCTCAGCAGAGGCATCATTTAAGAGAGGTTTCGCAATACTGTTCAAAGACCTAACGAGTATTGGGTGGTCTCCTGCTGATCATTGGAATTCGATGAAATTATCTGACTCGAACCCGCCTCTAACTATCCAACAAATTTTCGGGAATTCACGACATTGCTAATGTTGTTAGAAATTGACGATTCAGGGGAATCTTTTGACCGTCCGGAACCCTAGAAGCTTCTTTCTAAATGGTCAATAACTGACCATGACTTTGTCCAGTTATGCCGCAAACAAGAAATCGACTAATCGCAAAAAGCCTAATGTGAATGTAATTTTGATTTTGGAAAGTACAAATGTTTTCAACCTGCTGGACGAGAACACAGCTTCAGCTTCAGGGTTAGAATAAAACCTTGAGATAACAGTATACTTAAATAAAAGAACGTTGAAGCTCACCCAAAACGTTGTCAGCGTGTTTGTAATTCCTGGAATACATACCTGAAAAAGAAAAGACACATTTCATTAATTATTCCGAAAACAGCATGAATTTCAGTGATAATGTTCACTCAGAAATCCGGGATTTGTTCGAAATCTACAAAATCAAGGGTATTTTAGTATTGAAACGTTGAGGATTGGTAAACTATAAACAATAGAAACTACCAAAATAATTTCGTAATAAATTTAATTACACAAGTTCAATGAATTCATATAAAAAATCGACGCTCTTGAACCAGACAAAAGTAGAATATGCGCGTTTTGATGTTCAAGAGTTTTCGGCCAAAACAGCTACAATTCGCTGGTTTCTTTTCTTCGCCCGTTCTGGGTGCTTAGCCAAGCGAGGTAAAGCGGAAATGAAGATTTGTTGAGGTGCTTCGACTTCCTCGTGCGGCATACCTACTTTTTTTAAATATCGCGTGTCGTTTGTATTAATTGAAAGATGTTACGGCTCCTGAATTTCTGTTGGCTTTCTTTGCCAAGCGGAAAACGTCTTGGGCGGTTTTTTGGAGCGGTGCGTGTTGATGGAGGACATACGTGACTGTCAAAGTAGACTTAACGCTAAACTTGAGTTAGGAAATTATATTCCAGCCCTTTTTAGGACGTCCCACAGTAAGACTTGGGCGTCCTTATGCGATCGATCTGGGGTGAAGTTGGACAACACTCAACAGAAAAAAAAAATAACCACACAGTAATCCGTTTTAGACCATTCTGAATCCAAATCCGCGAAAAAAACCATAGGTGTATGTCTCTGTGTGTGTGTGTGTATGTGTGTGTGTGTATGTGTGTATGTGTGTGTGTGTGTGTAACAAAATCTTGTGTACTCTGCACAGGCCTTAGTTCTCAACCGATTTTCCTGGTTCTTTTTTTGTTCGTCGCGGAAAACTATCTAGTTGTGCACTACGTCGCCGGAATTTCGAATTTTGCCTTTTAAGGGGAGGAAAGGGGGGGTTAATGCTCGAAAAACGTGCGTTTTTGGGCATAATCTTGTGTACTCTGCCCAGGCCTTAGTTCTCAAACGATTTTCGTGGTTCTTTTTTCGTTTGACGCGGAATACTATCTAGTTGTGCACTACGGCGCCGGAATTTCGGATTTGGCTTTTTAAGAGGGGGAAAGGGGGGGTTAATGCTTAAAAAAAATGCGTTTGCGTGCATAATCTTGTAAACTCTGCCCAGGCCTCAATTTCCAACCGATTTGCATGTTTCTTTTTTTGTTTGACTCAAATAACTTCCGAGTTGTACATGATTTTACTAGAGTACCAAAATACGCAAGGGGAGGGGGTGAGTGGGGGGATAATATTCACAAAATATCCGATTTTTCAATATTTCGGTTCCTTTACTGCTTACTAATTGTACCCAAGCTTTGAAATTGAGGAAAAATTCTCATTATACCTCCGGATTTTCATGAATTATTCTCTGTACCACCATAGAAGTAATAGTGGTGCCACCATGGTGCCATGATGCCATAAACCGCTAATATCGTGTTTTTTTTTTTTTTTGTTTTTTTTTTGTTTCACCTTGAATACGGATGTGAACTTCGACGGACTGCCTACCAAAACTAACAGATGAAAGTTCAATGTTACGACGTATTTCCGCTTTGGTGCCAGACTGGCACCATTGTTGGCGTTGGGGAGGTGTGGGGGGGGGGGGGGGGGTGAACTCGAATTCGCATGTTGGGTATCGTAGATCATGGATTTTAAAATGCTCTTCAGATTCGAGGCTCCCATGCCGCTAGAAATGTTAAGGTGGATAATGGTGGGGGGGGGGGGTCAGTATTTCTTGCCTAAAGTACTAAATAAATTACATCGAGTGAAACAGTTTTATCACTTAACAACTGGTTAAACTGATCTAATGCTTATCCAATGGGACGTCCCCTGGAATGCATGCATTACTAAACAATATGTTTAGGGAGTTAGATCCGTACCGGGATGTATCTGAAGACCTAGGAACTAAGTCCTCTATTAGTAGTGAAAGCCCATGAAACTAGAAAGCAGAGAGAATGGACCTTGTATCGTGAAACAACAGTGCTCAGGGAGGTACTTAGGTAGGTTACTTAATTTAAAGTCATAAGAAAATTCTGGACATGGTAAGGCCCCAAGGCCTTCATAATTATGCTCTTAGGCTCCATACTATCCATTAAGCAACCACGAGCGACTTGATGCTCTCAGAATCCTAGACTATTGGCGTATTTTTTTTTTAACACTAATGTAAAAATTTGCTTGACTATAATATTCGATCCAAGACCCATCCTTCATGGTGTAGTTGAACGACACGTTCACCCAAGGACCTCTGCCATCAAGACATTCTTATACATATGGTGGTGCTTAGCATCCATGCATGCTTGTTAATGTAGTAATAGTTGAGGAATCTATAACGCAGGAACCATAATAAATCACTCAATAGGTCCTCACTTTAGGTGATAATTTTCTGACGCTCACAATGAACCACATCTCTGGTTCCTGATAGATGGAATTATATCATGAGTGTTTCAATGGCCGTTACCCGTCATTCATAGGATCAGTCGAAGGATCAGAACGCATTCTTCAGAAGAAGGCCTCAAGACTTTTGGCCCTAGCTAACAACACACATCATGGCTGTTCTGCTCGTATAATGTCAGATCAGTCTTCACCTCAAAATTCTGGCTCCATTCGAAGATCTCGACAGATGTTTTGAAGGGTTCTATGGTGCGTCATGACCTGTTCGACAGGAGCGTGCTTCACCTGATTGCTGCTAACTTAGACATTTTATTACATTGGATTTTTAGGTTTATTGGATATTTACATAAATTGGATATTCGATACCATTTATTTGATACGTGGGGCATTTTGATATGACAGGCACTTTGACACATGGGAAATCTGATATTCCAAATTTGTTAGATATTTTTATACATTGATGTTTCAATAAGTTGGATACAAAGTTCAATACGTAGATTTTTTTGACACATTGGCAAATTGATACTTGGATTTTGATACGATGGGTATTTCGATCTTCTGAAAACTTTGATTCATTCAGCCATTGGTTGGAGGGAGTACCTCATTTCTTTAGTGGAAAATCCGGAATCGTGGATCGTATAATATACTAAATGAGCATTTTAATAATCAACTTTTTAACAGTACTTTCAATAATCAACTCTCTGAAATTACTGAAGGGTATTGTATGTATAGAAATTATCAATATGGACTGCCAGAAAGTACAATAGCCAGGAGGAGAAGAGCAGGCTTTGGGTTTCCTCGAACGCTGTTTATAACTCGAAAGGGTTGACGGGGTGTATTGTAACGGAGTCTCGATAATTGGCAGCTATTGAAGGGACGGGCGCGTGGGAGTGATGCATGTGCGTCAACACCCTCTTCCATCATACCCCACCTACCATAACTCCCTCATGGGCTCCCCGGATTATTTGCTTTTCCGTGTGGTTTCCCTCGACCAAACAATCTGCCTCGTTATTCATGTACAAGTACATTGACGAAGTGCCATCGGAATGAGATCAGGTAGAATATGAATGACTGATTTCATCTGTACGCTATAACGCGGACCACACAGGCACAAACATTTTACTTACATAGTAAGGTGACAAAAATAGATCATATTCGGATATAAATTAACATTATCGTGTTACTTACTTACATACATCAACAGATATGACCCACCAACCCAAATCAGAATATCACCCCTCACTCAAGTCTAGGGTGTGAGATTCTTCCAACATAAAAATTAACTAGTGTAGCGAAAATGAGCTCTACAAATCGAGTGCTTTCTACCAAAAAGTGTCAGATCCTGCTATCTTTGTCCTTATGAGTCTTATAACCAAACAGATGATGGTTTCAGGGGCATTCATCACTTGCGTCTATCCTTCTTAATGGTAGTGGACCATGGCGATAATGAGCTGGTTGGGACAGTGAAAGTACTCCTTTGCGCCCCTCGCCTGCTTTCAAGAACTACTCTTTTGCGCCCCCAGGTAAAGGGGTAAGAAAACACAAGACACATCATCATGATAGAATTACTTTTTTCTAATAATAAATAATTGTTACAAATTGGCACAATAAATACCCAACTCTGAACTCTGATCCTTGAAATGAGTTGATAGTCAAAAACTCTGAGCCGACCTCTACCATAAAACACCCTACCGTCCTCTTCCCTATGCCTTTACTCACGTGAAATCTAAAGGCGACCAATTGCACTAGAGAAAACACAGATTTGCATGCGTTTTGAATCCCGATTTCCAAGTCTGAAATAATCTGTCTAGGAGAAAATTCCAACCCATGCGTGCCAAGCAACAATATCACTAACGATTGAGAGACTAACTAGACTGGTGATGTACCTACGATGAGCTGTGGGCGCAAAGGAGCATTATCACGAAGATAAGGTAGGGCCCAAAAGAGCAACAAGGCTCCCTGAAGAGAAGAAACTGCTTCGCACTATTGACTAATGACTAATGAGGGATTGGGGCCCAAGTGATGATCGCCCGGTTTTAGGGAGGGAAGAAAATATTCGATAGAAGGGATGAAGGAGGTAGGTCCTCACAGTCACGTAAGAAAGAGAGCAAACAGCGGCAAATTGGCAAGAGATATGGACGGGAGAACACACGAAGAACATATCTCCACGGCTGGTGACAAATAATCAGACATGAATGGGCAGAAAACATGGAGAAGTGGACTGTTCTTGAACTGTTTTATGCCTATCTGCATAACACACCAGCACACCTTCTTTGAATACACAAAGGCACACTTTCAGTGTACCACAAGAATACTCTAACCTGGGGGCTACAAGCCACACTTACTGAGGATATCACCCTGCTAGCAACCAATATCCAACCAATCAAAGAAACTCCTAAAGTGCTCTAACCTCAGAGTTAGACAGGGAGAATAACGACCAGAAATAGAAGAAGACGCCGTCAGTACGAATCCAAGTCGGATCTACAAGTATTATAATAGTGTATAAGTCTTTCAAGAAAGCAGATTCGAAAAAATTATTCTCAGCGGGTCATATCATGGAGGTCCGGGGTTTCCAACCACGGATCATGGATCAGAAGATAAGTTCCTGGAAAGATGAGCTTTGATTTCTGTTTTGTCAGGTGAATTTCGTGAAATATCAAGAATTTGGGAGCCGTTTTGGATCGGAAATGTATGCTTCTTTGAGTTGCCACAATCGTGTGTAGATTAAAATCAGCGTCCGATCAGATCATTTCGCTGACGATTTCCATCACTATCCTGGGCTCGGACGCTGAGCCTCAAACGACCACCCGCAATCCGGACTAAGAAAGACTGGTTGAATTTGCATGCCTAACCACTCAAAACACTGACACCCCAGATCATAACATATTATGCCACAATTCTTGATAAGAAGTCCGTCAATATCTTCTGCACACTTTTCGACAACAAACCAAGTCATACGAATTACCATTCGCTTAATTCATATATGAATGATCCTAACCTTTAATTGCTAAGAGATAAGCAATGAGCAGTTAACAGCAGTTCCCATCTTAATCATCTGTTGATTCGAGCTTCCTCGTTTCAACAAATCATGAGTAGATATGCAATTAGAAGCATTGTCATCATTAATCCGAATATCTACTTCTTTGTAATGCAAATTTACCTTCGGTTGTTCATACTCCTGGTTAATACATCGCTTTGCATCGCTCGGTGTAATATGTAAACTAGATGGGAATACGCCGCGCTGAAAAGTGAGGGAATCGTTTTCAAACCAGCACGGCTGAATAAATTCTCCCCTGTTACATTATTAATGGCTTAATCCCTGTCGGCAGACGGCGATCGCGATATTATTCAAGTCGTTACATTAAAATAAATGGTTATTGTTTTCTGTTAGTATAAAAGTGATGGAGTGAAGGGAATAAAACAGTGGAACGGATGAATGGAAATTTTGTCACTGGCACAAAAACAATAACGAGAGGGAATTGGATTAGGAATTAAGTTAAATTCAGATGAGTCTTCGAGTAAAACAGTAAAAGTATGGACACAGAAATTACTCCATCATAATAATCCGAAGTATGGAACTTCAAGGGATACAATTCGACGGCCGAATAATAAAAGTTTTCTTTGATTTTTTGCTTGACCCAAAAATAGAGGATATGAAGCTTAAAGAATTCTTCAGACCGGATAAACAATATTTTGACGTCTTGTAACTAAGGAAGAAATCAATATGTTTTGGTGAACCGAGTTTCGTCTAGTACATCAGAAAACCCCGTACGTGCGCCTCACGGCATTTCAAGCAATAGTTCTTGAACAAAATACGAGTACGCAACTCCCCCCAGCTCTATCTAGTATGTCATAAACGAAGATACGGTGTACTTATTTTAGAGTTGATTGAGTGCAATACTTACACCAAGTTTCAAAAATGTTAGTAGTCAAAATGCAAATCATACTTTCCTCGACATCCCGGACTCATAAAGTAGGTAGGTACCCACAAATACATTGTAGTTTTTTCGATTTTCAGTATACCAACATACTGTATGCGCAGGGTATGTTTTGACGATGCTAAAAGTCTATATTCATGTTCAAATCGAAGAGCACCCACTGGCTATGGCGGTTTTGGGTACACCGAACATACGCAGGTTTTCGTTATACGTAGGTATACGATTTTATGAAAAAATTCAGGAATTGTCTTAAATGTTCCAAAACGGATTTCGCTGAAATTAATTCAAAAAGTCCATGCTAATAAATATGAGTGCATTGGAATAGGTTCGTTTTCCTTGAAACTAAAAATGCGAGTGAATGTTTTGGTGATGGAGCACCAACTTTCTTTAACCTGCTGCACAAATACGTAGCATCAATAAACCACATCTGGTTTTTCGATTCAATTTCCGCAAGTCATACTTCGTACGATGATTGGTGCATAACGTGACAGTTCATTTTCATCCCCCTATCTATATCCGAGGATATGAATCCATGGACGAAAGTTATTTCACGGTATGAATCTAAATGAATATACCTTTTACTGAAGATTGAAATTTTTTTCTAGACAGAGGAAATCAAAACAGTTTTTCATAAAGTCCTCCTTCCGTCTGATACATCGCAGTCTTGATTACTTTCGCCAGTGAATAAAAACTCGGAGGAAGAGGAACTACATTTATTCTGGTACAATACCATGAGATAGGACAGTGGTCGAGAGGAAGAGAGAAAATTAATTGTATTCCTCAAGGGGAATCAGTTGTAATAACGCAACTTCACATTCGCATGCTATTTGAGCAGCACGAATGAATCAACTTTTTAATGTGAAACACAATTTTCTGTTAAATACTACAAAATCTTTTATGTGACTCTCAACAGAGATTTTCCTTTCGATTTATCTCGTTAGGTGGCTTAAATTATCGGATATCATTTCAGCTGTAGATACTTATTTTTCTGCAATATCACGGTTTCCCGAGGAACAAGATTTTTGGGGGAGATTGGATATGAGCAGTTTGTGTAATGGCTCAGAATTGACGACCCATCTGAACTCGGCAAGGTCTTCCCTCTCTTCCTTAATACGGCAAGAAGAATGTAGGAAGGATGGTGACTTCTCTAGCAGAGTCGTTGTTAGCTCATATTTATGGGAATGAAACAGTACAGAAGGTCTTCATCAGCTGTCAGGCTACTCATGGGAAAGCGCTACATAGCATTCCAAGTTCGAAACACAGAAGCCAAAGGCGACACCGTGCCGTGCCTCTATCCCATACTCATCGTCCTATGATCAATCTTTCTCTTCATATCATGAAGTGATACATGAGATGATTAAGAACAAGTCGAGCTGGGACGTAATGGCAGTATTTGTCACTGCAGTCCTCAAAGCAAACAAGCAGGATGGAAAATGAAAGGAATAAGATTGATGGAGAGATTGGATAAATCTCGGACTGGAGAGCAGAAGAAGAAGTAGACTCTATGCAAAGAAAAAGGGCTCACCCTGAAGTAATACTATACAAGTGGTTCCGGGGTGAGTCCTAAGCAGAGAGAGTGGGGTTTTGGTTAGTGGGGTATGCCCAAGCCGGTGAGTCCAACACTGTTGGGGTGAAACTTCCCCTTCGCTCTTGTTTATTCTTGTACTCGTATATTTAAAACCGTGAAATTTCTCCCTTAGAGTGAAAAACAATAGAGCATGGATGACCGTTGTTCCTACGAATAAACAGAATTTTTTTCAAAAAAAAAAAAAAAAAAATCCGATCCCACGTAATACATACATTGCAGTATTCTATGATTCAGTAGCTATGATTTTGTTTACTGGTATTTTTTGTGGCAAAAAAAATTTCGCGAAAAATTCCTTGAACCACAGCCAAACGACATGTCAAAAAATTGATCACTCTTTCAGGGACTCGCTCCAAACATAATTCATCCCACATGAATAATGTTACCACAATGTTTACTAACCATTGCAATGCCCAACAACAGAATTATATTCAACATACATATTCAAAATATATTCAAATGTATAGTGTAACGTATTCAAATTAAAATCTATTTATTCACAACTGAGGCTTATCAAAAAAGAAGGTTGATCACGAAAGTCGGTCGTTCAAACCACTAAAACCGGAAACCACGTATCATTGACGTCCCAAAATCTGTCGTTTTTCGACGCATTTTTTCTCGTGGGAGATCTTTGGGGCTCATTCCTCTAGCTCGTCTGACCGCAAGGAGCGAGGCAACGAGCCGATCGATTTCAGAGACTTCTTCAGAAGTTGTCTTTTTAGTCTGTTATACTCACAACTTAATAGCAATCTTTCTCCTTTATTCTGGCATTCAAGCTCATTCATGCAGCATGACTTAGTGACCCAAAAGAAAAATTTAATCCATGTTAATAATTTTGATTCTATTTCAATATCTTCATTATCATTGAAATTGAGTTCTATTCTATGTCACCTCAATTACCTTGGTTTGTCAGTTCAAGTGCCACTCATTAAAACTTTAGGATCACCTTCGACTCACAAAGTGAATAATACAAATCGAATAGGTTTGGCTATTTCCAATCGGTTTCAAGAAACTTTCGCGAAGTAGAGGTACGTTTAGATATTACATTTGTTACGTTTTGTTCTACACCATGAGGTTCTTGTAGTTGAATTTGGCACGCTATCTTCGTTGCTTTTGATGTTGTTTATGTTTTGGCGGGCAGCTCTGCCAACGGCAGCTACCTCTCCCATGAGAGGATGTTACGCATTCACGTTCTGATTCCAATTCCACAACGTGTCCCACACACTCGTCTCTACCGCTTCGTGTGAAGCAGGCTGTAGGTACGTTTGTGAGATCAAATAAGTCTGCAATGCACTAACTACTCAGAGAGAAGATGCCAACAGTTATGTACAATTATCTCAGCTATCCATTTTCAATTTTCAAATTTATTTGAGTTTATCTCAACCAAACGGACATACCTAGCTTTAATTCCCGGTGCTGTTAAAATATTTAATAATTTAAAGTTTCACTGAATTTCCAAGAATTAATCAAATTTCGGAAGAATAAATCTTCACCCAATAAGTATAATTATTAATTTGAACTTTTGCAAGCGCATAAATACATTGATGAGACGAAACGGCTGTTTTGATTGAATTATTAATTAAAATTAAAAGGCGAGAGGTAAATGTTGACTCAGCGTATAAACATGTTACGAAGGTTGAGTCCCAATCCAGTAGAATTTAAAACTAGAAAAAACATCAAGCAACTAAGAGAAAAACAACTAGTATTATTTCACACGTATTATTTTTTAAATAATGACAATGAATTTTGTACGTTTCTCATCTCATTGGGGAACCAACTTCATCAACTCGTCAACCCCACTAAAGAAACACTACTTGTCAGTGGGGTACCATTATTTGTTTATATCATAATTTACATAAATAAAGCAAAGCCGTACGTCATCCAACAACAGCCACAACAAACCAGGGGTCATTCGGAACTTGCATATAGGGCCCCTGGCCTCAAGGGCCAGGGATTCGGTGGTTGGATGATCTAGTCAGTATCTTTGACGAAAATCTTACCTTCCTTCTTTATTTCAACTAGCCTTCTAAATTTCCTTACCCGATCCAATATTCAACTTGACGGGCTGTCATAAGCATAGTGACAGGCACCAAACGGAATTTACTCAGCTCAAATTCTCCAATATACCTTCTCTTTGACGGGCTGGCATAAGCATAGTGCCAGGTACCAAGGAGGAGTTATATTTACCTCAAACCTTAGGCAACACGGGGCAGGAATTTGTTGGTACCGCTGCTAGCCAAGCTCCTCTCACACACATCAACCTACTTTGAAGTAATTCAAATATAGGGAAATTAAAAACGTAAGGCTAAATACTAGTCTTACACTGTCGATACGAAATGCCAAAAAATAGACAAATTTTGAGGTCTCAAGTTTTAGCAATTGAGGAGTTTGATTCCAAAAGGTACTCAAGACCATTTTTGTCGAAATTGAGTTAACAATTTTCCAGGGTTTTAGGGGGGTAGTTCTTCACAAAAATGCGATCGTTTGGAGCAAAAGCTAACCTGTTCCCTTGAAAAAGGAGGTTGAATTTTCCATTTAATTTTAAAAGGTCCAGCACAATGGCGGTCTCTTATCCGTTTTAAAAAAAAAATACTATATCCACTATGTTTGATTCAAAAAAGTACTAAACGCCACGTTTTGTTTCAAAAAGTGCTATATCCATAAATCCAATATTTCAAATCTCGTTCAAAATTATTTTAAACTTTGAACTAATAAACCTTTTTTCCAAAAATATTTATTATAGTTTAGAAATATATAAAAAATAACATCATTGATTTATAACACGTTTTTCGGGTTGTTATGGTTATTAGCGTTTTTCTCACGTTTGACCAAAATGGATATACTATCTTATGGAATCAAGCTCCTCAATTGTGGGCACATAGAAATATTGATTAGACTTTTAATTGAAATGTGTTTTAAAAATAAGAAGAAGAAAGGCTGTTTCCTCACTCGGTCCTTATCGATCCGTGAACCGCAGCAAACTCTACGGAACAAGGTAACGTAAGTTTTCTGTGAAGCGATCGGCTTCATACAGTTTTACTGGAAACAGTGTAACGGAGAAACTGGTAACAGAAGGGGCGTTTGATACATGTGACGGAGCTGATTCAGGAATAACTGAACAAGTTGACTACGTTGAATAAAATTTACTGCGGAAATAAGAAATAATGTAAATACCTATACAAAAAACGGGAGACAAGGAACGAGGTACGATAAATCGAGGAAAATACGTGCGAAAGATCGGCGAACAAGTTGGAAGAAGATGTAAAAACTTAGGGAACGGGTTACCGAAGGAAGGTGGGGATCTTTCTTCTTTTTAACTTGGAAACCCCGAGTTTGAAGGAAGTGTTGGTTATAACGAGCAGGCTCGGGGCAACGCGACCTCTTAAAGCTGAACTTTCATGTCACTTTCTCCTTAGCGGCTTTTACGATGACATGAGAGTTATTAATACCGCGATCCTCTCTTGCCGCGGTGACTCGCGGAGTCGTTTTTTGTGCGTGCTCCCTCACGCCTACTCCCCTGCGGCTCTTCTGTGTCGTCGGTCTCCCAGTATTTTTTATACAATTTTTTACCTTCTTTTTTCCGACAGCTGCGGTTGAAATGAGAGAATATTTTGTCATCGGGACGTCAATTTTTTCCCCTGTATGATCATCGAGAGATTTGTGTTTATCAACAACTGAATAGGTAGGGCGAATTAATTTCCTTGCGTCGCCTTAATATATAATATTAAATTATGTTCTTAATAACATTAATTTGATATAGTTACTCGATTTAGAAGTTTACTAGATTTTTGGCGTTTTATTATAGTATAATAATAATATTATATTATTGGCCAATATTATTGGCTAAAGCGATGTGCGTAAAAATGTCTCTTCCAAAAATTGGGTCTTTTAGGGCCGGTTCGAAAAAAATTAACCACAAGGTTTCGTAACCCTGGTAAGGAAAATTGCGTTCAAAAAAGTAGTAGAATCGGTTGTTTTTTGAGACAATCGAAAAGTTTACCTGGGTAGCGTAACTCTACAAAGGACTGGGGTTGGATGAAGTTTATCGTGGTTACGAAAAACGTGTTGCCAGCTGATTCTCTTCTGGTTATCAGAACCAATTATTTAGCTCCTATTTATTATTCACAGTAAATAATAAGATAATCGATTCTACAACTAATTTGAAACAACTTTCCTCATTTAGCATTTTTTTATACAGCTTAAAATGCTTTTTTTATTACTTTAAAATGGAGAATTTGTTTGCGTTCAAACACAAATTCCCCCTCATAGAAACCATAGAAAACAAATTATTTGTGTTCTCCACATTATTTGAAATGTTCCTCAAAATTCATAAATTCAAATTTAAATTTACATTTCAAGGATTCTAATATTTTCTTTTAAAACAATAATTCAGTTCAAGACAATTTTGATCTATTAATGAAGTTGTTGTTTTTAAACACAACCAATCGTTTAGGAGAGAATCAAATGCCTGAGAAACCTAATCCACGATAAAGGTGCGCGTTTACGACTGTAGGAGAAATGCTACGTACATTATAGGTTTGCCAAACAAACATGCTCAGCGCAGCACGAGAACTGCGCATAAAAATAATAGAATTTATTATCATTTAATAATAAAATTTATTAAATATCATTGATATTTAATATCATGCTTTGTTACGAGAAACTTGGATGAATCTATTATATGACTACCTTGAGGGATAAAGGATCTGGATTATGTAGATCTGAAGTGGTACCTACCTGACTGAATGATGTTCTGGAGGTGATTTCCTGAAGTTTATATTGCCTTATCCGTGTCATAAATCGATTCACGGCGTTGGAAAAGGCGAAGAAAATCAAGAGGGATCCGGTGATCGAACCAAAGACAGCATTAAGGAAAAACGCTCGAATCTCCATTGGAGAGAAATAAGAAGAATTGAATGAGCCTTACTGACTCCGAACGAGAGACAATTCTGCGATCTATACATAGGCTTCGTACCTATACGATTTTTCTAATTCAAATAAATAAAATCATAACATTATTGGAGGAAGAATGAGATGGAAAAAAAACAGGTGATCCATCAGATCTATCTGCAACAAGATTGAGAATCACATTCAAGTAACCTATTTAACCAGAAGATGAAGTCTAACACAAAAAGTCTAAGCTGGTTTAGCAACGTTGCTTCCTCACAGAACATACAGAATTAGTTGGTGTAAAATTACAAGATCGCGAAGTCGTTCCCAATTTTCTCGACTATTTTTTACATTGATGCTCCAACTGACGGTATCGTGGTGAAATTGATGAGGACCAGTCCAGTACTAATCATAAAATTTAAGATGAACAATGAAACCCCTCATGGTCTGAATACGATAAAGTTCATAGAAACCACAAGCCCGCATTACCAACAAGGAATTGACCAGGCGGACATGGAATCAATATTGTTCCGGAGAATGAAATGTCAAAAAAATTATGGTAAAAAATTTGAAGCGCCATTTTTTTTACTTACGACAAGAGTACATGTACTCAGTACTGTATGTATACTGTTACGTAGTGAGAAAATAAAATATGTTATTTTCTGAAAAAAGAAATCATTCGCTTAGGAAGTCCCACAACTAAGAACGAGTAGCCATTTTATCGAAAGAACCACAGACAAATTCATTCGTTGAGAAAACAAGGTCTTCATGGAGTTTAACATTACCATCTTCCCGCTCCTTCAGGGCTCATAATCTAATAAACTCAACTAGCCCCCTGTCATGTTTTCAAGGCCTGAATAAATTATTGTTAATGAATGAACGATGAATGCTCCCCCTTCACTGAGCTAGTAATTATAAAGTGTAATTATCAAGGGTCGGAGAGTTTGGCGGGTCTTCTTCGTGAGTAAGTGGGTCATGGGACTGAGGATCGAGGCCGCGAAGAGGCGAGGTTCACCTTATGAGTCCCGGGGCTGAATCATCAACATAAAGCCCCTGCGGTTACTGCTCTGGTTTGAGAACGACTTTTTCATCGTTAAATTTACATTCAAATGACTCATGAATCATGTTCTGGTACCAACAATACTAGTAAGTTCATATTCTTGGCCAACTCACAAAGTGAGCAGAAAACTTAATCTTAATTTATTCATATTTCAATTTTCCATTTTAAGAAATTATCGTGGAGGCTTTCTTCAAAGATTCTACTTTTGGCAATTTTGGTTTATTATTTTCAATAATGAACCTTTGGAATCGACCAAGAAGAAAAAAATGGAACACCCCTCAAAATTTGTTGGTTTACGATTCAAGGTACGTAGAATCCGAAAACCGAATAAAAATTTTGCCGTCCTTCCGCCGTACGCGGCATTTTCCTTAGTTCCCATGGGCCGATTCTGATGCAATTTCGTATGTAGGCCCCATTTGGCGTCTAGTTGTGCACCGAAGCTTTTGTTTGATGCCGGTCACTTCTAAGGGTCGAAAAATAAGGGTTAAAATTTTGGAAATGCCCCAGCACAAAATAATTTGATATAAAGGTATAGTTTTTCACCAATTTGAAATAGTATTGAATTTTTAGAACCACCCGGAGCTCTGTGGGACAAACTACAACTCCCTATTTTTTTGAAGTGAGTGTGAAGCGTTTATTTCTTCCAAATTAACTTGATTGAGAAGTAGGTAGGTAGGTAGTACCTAAGGTTTGCGGATGGTGACAATGGCAAAGCCGTGATCTTTGCAGAGGAGTGATCTATATAGAAACAATAAACCTTTGTGTAATAATTTGTAGCATTTTCAAATGATTACATCCACAACATCCTGAAATGGATAGATTATATTGTTTTCAGAACAGATGATCCAAACTCCTTATGTAGAGCACTAAGATAGTCCATGCTGAGTACTTCTTCACCAAGACAAGTCTAGCAGGATAATTCAGTGAGAAGATGCGCTCAAGACATCCTACCTATGTCATTTGCATCACTCCTTCTCAGAATTCTCAACAGTGCATAGTTGGCGTCCACCAGAGTTACTAGTTACTTACACACTAGGATTAAAATGAGAAATAGGGTATTTCCTTCAACTAATCCCCCTCTCCCCTTTCCTCTTTCCCAGGGCGATTGTGGCCTCGAGTTGAGCCAAATCTACACTCCTCGAATTCGATGTGATTGGCTAAACACATTTGAATATCTCTTCTCCTATGCTCAGTGTCTATACTCCTGCAGTTTTAGTTCTCCCTGTAATTGATGCTGTGTGCTGACAGTCAAACTTGACAGACAAATTAACTGAATCCCTTCTAGGCCAGAGAAGTTCTAACCTGAGGAGTCTAGAGTGTACAACGTAAACATATTAGCCGAGTACTTCCCAAGGCTTTGAGTAGTTCTAACCAGACCAGCTTGGAGTGTACATATTAGCTGATTAGCATAGAGTTGCACGAGTGACCCTAGAATAGCCTAAACTAGCTAGTAACCCAGAGTGAACACATTGGCTCAGTAGGTACCTCCTATACAAAAATCAGATAAAATGGACACCTCAGATAGATAAATCTCTGGTGGATGAAATAAAAGGATTAGTCATCACAATTCCTCTCCAATACATTGATAGGATAGGTTGCAAAGTCAGAAGGAAGAGCGCTTAAAAAAATCACAAGTACTAAGCAATAAATTGTCAACGATGAATAAAACTCAGTTAATAATGAAATTATGTAAATATGCTTTGAAAGTTGTTTACGCTAATAACGGATGTCGAAAAATGAGGATAACCAGATTAAGGAGGCAGTGCCCGGGAGGAAGAAATTTGGTTCAAAGAAAGTTTTCGGCGCGGAAGAAAGTTTCGACCTTTTCAACCGTCTCAACGCTCCCACAAAGACTCGCCAGCGACTGTAACCTTCACAAACCATTCTGAAGGATTCAAGTATTCCAAGTTTTTCTTAGTTTGTTACGCTTCGAGATTTTTTTTGGTTGTCGAGTGGATTCGAAAGAAGAAAACCGAACTTTTTCGAGTGTATAAGGCTTGAAGGGAGAGCAAGATGAAGAGAATCATGACTACGGCAAGCAGGACCTTTTTATTTCTTGTTGAGGCTGATGAACAATTCAGTACAAACAAGTTCTTTGCTTGCTTGCTTGCCCCGTTCCGTCACCCCATTCACATGGAAACGCTTCGTTTATTCAAAGGAAAAAATACGACTAGGGTCTAACAACGCTTACGGGATTTATTTAGAGCTACTTCGGCTTGTTTCGCTCTTTTGGAATAGTTAGTCAATTGATTATGAATAATTTCGGAGGTTGTGGTGGAGGAAATACAACATCGATGGGGACTATTCTTTGATGAAGAAAAGACCTCCGTGTGAGCGATCGATTCTGTTCTTCTACGTGGTGCAACAGCCTTTGCTAATATCTAGAATCGTCCAGTTCAATTCGAACTTTACTGAAAAGAAGAGATCGATTGTTTGTTGGCAAAACTACAAAGTTTTCCATCCTACAGAAGAATACACATCTTAACGCTACGTCACGAAATCCACAAGAATTATTAACAGGGATAAACTTGTGCTAAAGAACTGAAATTAAAAAAATAAATCAATCGAATGAAAATGATCAACACTCAACCGGCGCCATCAATAAAAATATCGATAACTACCTTCGGTCTCCCGTATTTTATCGCCGCTAGTCATAAATATTTACCCGCCGTTCGTCAATAATTTATTGTTAAATACCAATCTAGTTCATTTGTATAGTTTTCCAGTTTAGGGCTTATTCACTCCACTCAGCACACCGAGAGGGCAAATTATGTCCATGACACGGTTATTAACCAGTGCCAAACGAGTTTTAGCGAGAAAAAAAAAACATCTAAATAAGTTTAACAACTTTACACAACTTCACTCTTGAATGGAAGTTTGTAATTGAGAATGAAAACTTGATGGTACAGCGCCTCGTAAGGATCTGAATATTCATAAACTTTACCGTCCATTTAACATTCATTAGCAGAGTAACGGCCACTGCCAAGTACGAGCTGGCTTTCGTGTAACACAGCCTTCGGTGTACAAAACTGCAGCAATCGTGTAGATAACAGTGTCCCCAGGATGGTACAGTTCACCTCTCAGGAATATGTAAAAGATAACTGTCCAAAGAATGCTGTAGATAGTGGACTATGAATGGACAAATGAGTCTCCAAACCCATGGGAGCAAGGAAAGATACCGTCGAATGGATCCCAGTATGATTATGGTTCTGAAATTCAAATGGTGCTGAAGTACTGCGGATCTTATGTACACTCTTCATATACTTTTTTTCTCTCTCTCGAATATACATATTTATATATACATTTTAGGCTACGCGATTGTAATCGCACATTGGGTTGCAGAGGCTATATACGTTGAGAAAAACACAATTTTTCTAAAGTTATTTTAAAATTTGCTTTGTAGAGTGATTTTTTGCCAATTTATTGTGAGCAATAAAATTTGGTTTAGCACAAGAAAATGGGAAATTTAACGCTCTTTTCAACGGTTTAATCAAATTTGAATTTAACTCTTCAATTGAGGGAGTAAGGGGCTTTGCACTAAGACAAGGTCGAAAACACGGAAAAATATTGAAAGTGAAAAAATTCGGATTTTTAGTATGAACGAGTATTGTTCTAGGGGATCTGGAGAATCTGATTAATTAATGAGAATAATTTAATAGTTGCTGCATTCTACCCCTAGCGAACTATACGTTTCGTTAGAATATCTAATCCTTGGTGGAAAACTAACGTCCTACTGACGCTTATCATTAATCTAAAGATCATTTTGTACCATAATTCTGAGTTTTAAGACATGAACAACTTTTTCTTAATTGAATTAATTAAGAAGAAGTTATGTCGATACTAATTATGAGGCAGAAGATGAATTCCTTGTAACGGCCATAACTTCCACATTTGCCATCCGATTTCGATGAAATTTTCAGAGATTTTGCGGATTAAGTTGTAGATGGTCCCCTATGAAAATCATCTCTCCCAGACTAATAGTAGTTGCTGCGCAAGCGCCAACGGGTATTTCTTGTTACAGCCTTAACTTCTACATTTTCCATCCGATTTCGACGAAATTTCTCAGGATTGTTCAGATTAGCGTGTAGAGTCCCCTTTAAAGGTAGTGGAAGGTACTCAAAGATTGATGTTTTGAGATTAACTGCTATTCATAGATCATCTATACAATCGGGTTATGGATACGAGGAAGCTATGTGCCACACCCACTTGGCATACGTTTTTTTCTTGCTCTATTCCAAAGGTTCATTAGGTATTGAAAATGATGAACCAAAATTTCCCTGAATTATTCACAGTATAATTTCTTCAGTTACCAAGGACCGATTTTGATGAAGATTGGCGTGTTGGCTCCATTGGGATCTAGTTGTGCCGCGCGCTTTTGATTGATGTAGGTACAGGAACACCCCCACATACACACAATTTTCACTCAGTTTTAAATTTCTGAAATAGTACATCTACAGAAATGATGTGCTGATTCCAAATATACCATAATATTTATATACTAGGAATATAACGGTAATTGTCGAATGAATCCTTAGAACACGTTTTAGACCCAATTCTTTGATTTTTTGACCCTTCAGGGTTGTCTAATTCTCTAATTCATGGTTATTGAATTCTTCATTTCGTTAGTCATGAACATTTTGGCACATACATTTACTAGATAATAGGGTCATTTACCGTCCGAAATGACACAAACACACCCAATCCAGACTTTACACATTTTATGAAAAAGAATTCATCTTTAGAAAAATGTCCATGAGTGTTCCAAAAAGGATTATAGTGAAAAAATTATCACAATTTCCGTGCTTTTCTTCGATAATACGCTAAAATGATTAACCGTTGTGCATTTACAGCGTTTTCATTATCCTTGATTCCTACCTATAAATTTATTTAGATCCTCACTAACATCAGGTGCGAGACTGCGGTTGCGGTTAGCCATGATTCACGGTAGCCCATAACACTTGCCTCGGCAAGTCCCAGAAAACCCATTATTGAAAACACTAGCCCCCTCCCCCCCTTCATGTCAGGGGTAATAGGCGTTGGGGGCCCCCACGATGCTGCGAGAGATGATTAACTGAGTGTTAAACGGTTGTTGTTGCCAGAGGGGGCCCCCGTCAGGTATACGTTATCCCCCTCATTCGCCACCCTCTTTAGTAACCTATCTGGCGTTTAAGTCTGCGAGTTCCGACTCAACTTGGTTAGATCCACTCATTACACAAACAATAACACTCCCGACCGTCCTTAGCCACGTTTATTCCTCGCTCTTGTAGAGCAAACATGACTGCGGCCAACTCGATACGGTGTTGTCTTACGATTTGGAACCTAGAGATTTGAAACAGGCGATTAATATCTTTTAACTTCTGTTTGTTTTCCACTTAAGCTGTTTTATCCGTGCCGTCGCAATAATCTTCTAAATTCGAAGGAAAGTGTGTTATCTACTCGAATTCCACAAAATTGACTCAGGTTTCTAGAATTTCCAAGGATGGATGATCAGCTGTCAAGGATTGTGGTTGTAGCTTTCGAAAGTTGTATTTCCTCTTCATCAGGAAACTGCATCGACACAAATAATAAATGAAATGTCTGGTTTGGCGGAAGAATTAAATATTACAGTAAAAATAGGCTCAATGAGGGGATACGATCGGAACTAATTCGTCTTAAGTTGAAACTTGGTGGAGATGTTCCTTTCGGCACCAAAATGTGCTGAAAAAAAGAATTTCGGAGAAACTTACAGCTCCATAACGATTCATCTGACAGAAAAATGTACCAATACACAGATTACAGATCATTTACCCTCAATTTCCCATTTCTTTAAAAAAAATTATTTTTTAGGATTTTTTAAATCAAATTTAGATATACTTATTTTGACAAATGAGTGGAATATTTGAGCAGATGTTTCTTAAAAGGCTCTATTACTGTGTGTCAGCTCAAGAATGATCTTTCCTAGGGCCACACCAGCGCTATCTGCGGGAGCAGAATCTGTCTATAAACCCATTTTTCTGGAGAAGAAAAAGAAGGCTTGGAAAAATCCTTGGTGGGATGTTATCCTTGGTGGTGGTTTGTGTATCCTTGGTGGTTCTGTTATTTCTTAAAGCACAGAACCATGGAATGATGTGGAGAAGGTTCAGCTCATGAATGATGGGATTTGTGCTGCCTCATAAAGAGGCGCCATCTCTGATGAGGAAACCGAACCAATAGCCTACAAGGTGAGAAATGAGGCCCTATTACAGTCTCTCAACTCGATAATTATTTAGTTTTTCCTTTGAGTTATTTTGGTTTTACTATTACGTTTTCTTAAACAATCAATAGATGGAGTATCAAGATAGCAAACGACTATCAGTTTTGGTTTAGAAGTGGATAAAAGAAGCAAGTGGATTGCAGGTGAAATTTGGGCTTCCTAAAAGATACCTCAGGATATTAAGGGTTGAATAATGCGTCCAATGAGCTACTTGAACATTAAAATTGGTTCAGTGGTTCAGCCGCAAACGCTCGTCAAAGATCGGCAATTTTAGGAACTTGGCTGAAAAGTAGTGTGTGCTCACGTTCAAACTCTTCTAACTCAAAAACTGCTACTCCAAATGAAAATGGTCATTGAATCAAAGTGGTACAACATCAAATTCTGCAATAGATGGGCTTCTATAATTTTAATTTCCCCGTTCCTGAGAAGAGATACAAGCGAAAAACCCCAAGTAGTCATAGCATCAAGTTCCGCTGATGGCTGATTTTGGTGTTACAGGAATTGCAAACTTCTAATCATCTATAATCGGCTAGATTTTTTTTGAAGATTTTAGTATATTGCAGTCAGGAAACAAAATTAATACAATATTCAAGTCGAATATTTCCATTATGAGTGTAAAATTCCTACTAATTTCATCCAAATAGTAATTATATCATAAGAAGAGAAGAATGATCTTTAATTTGTGTATTGGTACATTTTTCCGTCAGATTCACGTTATGGAGCTGTAAGCCAAAAAGTGAAAAAAGGGCCAAAATTTCGCGTTTTTTTTTTTCGAATTTCCACCCCTCCAATCGCTAGAGACTTTTTTTCAGCACAATTTGGCGCCGAAAGGAACATTTCCACCAAGTTCAACTTTAGACGAATTAGTTCCAATCAAAAGTGCTATTTTTACTGTACTAAAATTTTAAACAACTAGTAATTCATTCGTGCTGTATGTATATACCAGCAATGGATCTAAGCATTCACGATCATTTCTACTAGCCTTAGAAAACAGTGGAGTCTTCCGTCATCAGCTTTTGATGAAACCCTCCTCTAAACAACATTCTGACACGCTTGGATTGCAAAGAGGAGACGGTATGTGAGGAATGAGAAATCATATCTCATGAATAAATACCAACGGTGGGCAGAACATGAAGCGAGAGAGATCTAGTAGCCTAAGTTACATTTCTATGGCAAGAATGTCGAGTTCGAGTTGAACAACATAACACTACTTAGAATCTAACTCGACAATAACTAGAATTATCACCCATTTTTTGAAAACTTGAAAATAACAAGTTATTACATAATTATATCTCTATAACAGTAATAATTTCAAATGTAAACTTGGAATTAGGCAACTTAAAAAAACAACAAAAATCTTGCCGAAAAGTTGGTCAAACAATACGAAAAAACAATAATTTCTGCCAACTAGTATTGCAAGAACTTACGAGCTCAGGGTTGGAGTGAAAAACTGGCTCAGATTCGACCTGAAATACCCTACACTGACCACGAATTCCCTAAGAGAGACTACCTGGTTTCCCTGAAATTGGCCATTCAGAAAATTTCCAAACAATACTGCATTGAATTGGGGGAAGGAGGACTACTTCCGCGGAACCAAAGGGATCTGCCAAAGTAGGAGTATTCTACGTCCACTTTGGCGAAGACTTTGTTGTAATAAGCTGGGGATGTAGATTCTTGATTCTCCCTCAAAATTCAAAATTACTTTCAGTCATTGGGGGTTTTAACTTTTTTAGGAGGCCTGTGCTCTGCCTATAACAAGCAGATCACATCAGCAAATTAATGTCATATTTCTAGAAAAAACTCGGTTATTGTACAACTCCATTCGGCTCAAATTTATTAAGGGGTATAATACCACGTACGCCTTCACAAAAAACGAATAAAGCATTCTCCCAAAAGGTGAAGTTTTGCGATATATGAGATTTTTTTGCTTCCTCACAATTCAAGATGGTTCGTGTTTTCCCCGTTCTAATCTGTCACCGACTCCTTACAGCTTGGATTGCGAGTTCCAACTTTCGTTCTACACTTCTGCCCTCGAGGACGTTTAATAGCGGAGAAGGGTTCCATGTAAACTTCAAAGCCACTCCTTTCCACTCAACCGTCTCGTGAAAACGTAAACATGTCTCGACTCGGTTCCTCTAAACATTAATTCAGAAGTTGGGTAAAGAGAGGGCTTTGCAAACGCCGCCTTCTGTTGTCACAAATGACCGCGAGGGGTCTCTGGCAAGCCTTTGTCTTCGCAGGCGGTTTGGAGCGAGCTTAGGTCTTGGGAGCTCTGGCTGCAGCATTGTCGGAGGTGTAAACCCTAATTGTTTGTGCGGTAGTAAATTTGATGTAACGAACTGCTGTTCAGTAGCTGTTTGACCTTATCCAATTACAGGACAAAGCATAACTACAGCTATTAGTGGCGCTATTACGACTAGCAAGACCTACAAAGCGTTGTGGAGGGCTGAACAGCACTGAACTAAAATGGCAGCTTAAAGGATTGGGCTTATTTCCGCAGGAAGAAAATGAGCCAACAATTATGCAGGAAATATTCGTATTGGTGATTCCCTTGACTGCTTTGAACTGGTCTTCCCACTTCCATTTTTGGAAAAAAGCAAACACTAGATTCCTGGATATCGGACCAAATAAGCCATCCCCACATAAAAATCAGAGACAGGATGATAAATGCTAAAATACTCTTGGCCATTTTCACGTTTATAGCTATTTTAGAAGCAAACTACTAAGTAACCGAAGATTGGTAGTCAGCATTCATAATAGTTAAACATTTTCATGTCCAAAGCGTTTTCGAATTCATTTTTTCCGTTCCTCTCCATTGTGTGAGGAGTGGTAAGCTCACTCCCAACCAGCAATTTCCTTCAGTAGCACGGTAAGGTCTCGAAAGATTGCCGAGATTATAGGTCATTCACAATACAGGTTATGAATCAGATTAGGGAAAAAATGGTTATTGATTGTCACTACCGCGGAGAATAATAACCCTTCATTAGCAGTTGAAAGAACAGCCACTACGAACCTTTGTGAAGCGCGTTCATCTGATAAAGCAACATAGTAATTGATGATCAATCGGATCGGCCTCGCTCCATTCTCGCCGATGTGTTTATCGAAAAACCGAGGACCCAGTTTTTTGGCGTAGTTAACAACGTACACAAAAAAAAACCAGGGTGAGGGGAGACAAGAGATTAACGAGGGTTTAGGAACCGAAAGAAACCAGTTTTTCGGGTGACTTTACCTTGGGAACGGGTAAACAGAGAATGACGAAGGGCTGGGGGCAGGAGTAGGGCGGTGCACAGACAGTTTAAAAGTCCTTCAAAGTGACAGGGCAACGAAAAAGGAGCGGCGACCAATAACAATGAAGCTTGAGATCTTTTTTTATGGTGAAAGTGTGTTAAAGGTGAGATGCGGTGTGGAGTGGGAGACGCGACGGACCTTGAAGGAGCTACTTACGTGATGTTGAAGGCAGATGAGACTTTCCCAACTCTGGTGGGTACTTACCTGTAACACAAGACAGCTCACATCAAAATGTTGAACAACTGAAGGAGTATAAGTAAATTTGGTAGGTATAAAATGCGATAATAAAATGTCATAAGAACCGATATAATGATTGCATGAGTGTACAGAGTACGTACAGTGTTAATTTACGACAATTGAAATAATACCATTAATACAAACAATTTATCTTTAACATTCTTCATTGGAGAAGTGGTGAAGGCCTGTTTGTCTGGTCCTCAAAACATTTATGGAGTGGGTGGCAGGTCAACATTTTTTTATGAATTCCCTCCGAATGAAAAAATTATGTCTGTGGCAAGGATTTCACGTTTGCGCCTGCGCAGCGGCTACTATCAGTCCGGGGGTGATGCTTTTCACAGGGGATGTGTAGATGCGCCAACCCGCACAATCCTTGAAAATGACATCGAAATAGGATGAGAATTGTAGAAGTTATGGCTGTAGCAAGAATTTCATGACAGGCAGACACAGAACCAAAATTGTTCAGGAAGGTCTGAAACGTAAAATGCGCGTGGAAATTTTGATTTTGGGGAACTTTTTCAACCTTGAAAAGTAATACAATCAATCAGAAAACGCAAACGTGGTCTGAATTGATAAATAAACAACGACTTGTGATTATTATTTTCAATAATGAACCGTTGGAATTCCAAGAAAAAAATTCTAACCCCCCAAAATTTCATGGTTTAGCTACGTTTCAAAGTAAATAAAATCCAAAAATCGAAAAGAAAAATGTTCACGTTCGTCCGCCGTACTTTCCTTGGTTACTTACCATGAACCAATTTTAATGAAATTTGGTATATGAGCTCTATTTGGGGTCTAGTTGTGCCCCGAAGACTTAAGTCACTTGTAAGGCGTGAATAAGAGGGGTTGAATTTTTCAGAACGCCCTAATTCGAAAACTTTGGGCATAAAGGTAATCGAAGTCGAGGGCTTCAGGTAGACCCTTTAGCGATCAACTCGCAACAGAGCAAAAAAATTAAAACAGTACTAAATTTTCTGAATCGAATGAGACCACCAAGAGCTCTGTAGGACCAACCATTGGTTCCCTATGAGGAATCAAGGGTTGAACTTATTTTAAATCAGAAACATGAAAGTCAATCGCAAAAACTGGTAATTGACGGAAACAGAAAATTTCAGCTGACCAAATGCGATATTTGTTTCTTTGAATACAAACACTGTTACTCAGTTGTGCAGCCTCAGCAACAGTGTACCAAATTTGGTTGTGAAGGCACACAACAACTACCCTCGGATTGCTATGTTATTGATAGTAGGTAATCTATAATAAGGTCTTTAGTAGGTAATCTATAAGGTTTTTTGAGCGTTTTCGTTTTTTGAACGTTTTTGAGCGTTTTTATCCATAAGTTCCCAGCCCATAATTCTATGCCAACGATAATTGGCGACCTCAACTTTAAGGGAGCAAAAATTGGCAAAAACTACCCAGTGGTGAAAAGATTGAGGATCAACCATTAGTACAATGTATACTCTGTATAATGTCATTATAGAGAGGAGGTAAATTGTGGTTTTATGCACCTACTTATTATATAGAGACTCACTCATAATTTAAATAACAAAATATCAAACAAGTTCCACTCAAACTTGTTTTTCGTAATGGGACTGTTAATTAAATTAAATTATAGAAATGAATATGAACATCATAAATGTAATATAAGAGCAGTACTAGAAAAATAAATACCTCCATATATTTTGAAAAGAGTATAATTTTTCAATTTGTTTTTGAACATAATGTAATTTTTCATTCCGTTGAGCTCGGAATTCAGATTGTTAAAAATATTTTTTACATGATGGCAAACAATAAATAACAATCTCATAAGTGAATTTTTTGAAAATAAAAAGATTTAATTGTGTTTGGTATTTCTTTTAGAGAATTGTCAGAGAAAATGAAGCTATTGCAATGGAATAGCAAATTTTTATGAGATAGATTGAGGAGAGGTAAACAGTTGAGAAGGAGAATGCCTGTAAGTTTCGTGCACCATGGGATGGGACGATTTTTAAAGAAAATGTTTGAACACCTTGCATTTGTTTATTTTGGTGATTGATTTTCTACTGATCTACCCATTCATGAGGGTGGTAACTCTCAAAACAGTCGCGACTAACGACTGAAAAAGTAATCCATCCTCCACTCTATAACGGATGTTCAACCAACCCAACCTGTTCAATTAAATTAATGTCCTGGATCGGTACTGAAAGTGTTTGGCACACAGCAAACAGCAAAATAATGACCAGTACCTCACCGACTGTTGATATTTAATAAGTGGGAAGCCGAGGGGTCACGAAGTGAGAGGCAACACGCCCCACCTCAGCCAGGTTTTGCTCTTGTAAATCGGGGGCACGTCTTTCGGACCGTTACCGCTCCAACACGGCTCCAGCTCCCATTCGCCTTCTTCTTCCACTTCCTGCTTTTTCTGCCTTGGAAAAACTAACGCCTCCGTTAAATTTTCTCAGACCATTAAAGCTTTGAAGCGCCTACAGCCTTCCACCACCGTGTCATTGTTTGTAAACTTGTAACGGACCCTGGTGCACTTCAACGACATGGAAAATAGCTTGCTTGAACGCTTCATTCAACAACATAAATCATTGCCATTGTTAGATTCTACAATCAAAATTGCTAGTTTGAACAAATATAAATTATGACAAAGTGATAAGTAAGAAACGATCGCAAACGTTAATTCGATAAACTGAACAGTTTATTCCAGGAAACCTTAAAGTAGGTAATCAAGGTCAGGTTGGATGTGACGTCATAACATCCCATTCCCCTTCAAAGTATCAATTAACACTTGTGTCATTGAGAAATCAATATACAATTATTACTTTAATTAAATCAACACTTGTGCGAAATGGTTTGTTCGCAATTTCGGTGCCAGATTCTTCAAGGCTGATTAATCGGTTGATAACTCTTTCTGGTCAGAAGTAACCTGCGGCTTAGGGGTTTTCACTTCGAACCCCCGGAATACCGGGGTTAATATGACATCCAAGGTTGTGGAGGTCCATGTGCCAGGATTGACTGGGGCTAGGAGCTTGCTATTGAGCTGGGGTGTGTTGAGAAGGAGTACGAGCCGATCTTGCAAGGTGGATGACGGTATCCTCCTCACTGAATCATTTCTCGGACTATACTCGGCAATGAACGGAACGTTGGATAACTGGAAGGACGTGGAATCAAATATCGTTCCCATGCTTATAAAAATTTGAGTTTGCATTCATATTTTATCAGCATTTTTGGCAGGAAGAAGGTAAGAGATGAAGAAAGAAATGAACGTCGTGTTCACGTCATATTTCATTACAGAGACATGTTCGATGACGCAGAATTTTTCATAAATTGCGAGGACTTTCAGGGCTGGACTGTTCCCTTTATCGAGCCTTGTTCGTAGTCTAACATTATAGCAACGAAACCACCTACATCAGTAAATCTAGGTACAGCCATGGTCAACATCATAGCAGCCTAATTCGTACACAAATTTGAATAAAGTAAAACTCAAAATGATCAAAGAGTAAGCCTTTCTTCTCAAATAGGAGTGAAGTACTCATTTCTGCTTTATTTGTGGGAACCTCCAATCTTGTAATGTCCAGGTTTGACTCAGCTTCATTCAAGAAGGATTTCCACAAACCGTTACTGCTTTGAAACTCAACCAAAATAAGTACAGGAAACCTGCTTCTTCCATCCAAACACCCTGTAAATGGTCCAAATCAGTTTCCTTTATCGATCCTTTATCGCAGTCTTCCATTTGCTTCATACCAGGTACCAACGAAACCACCTTCATCAGTCCTAGTTAGGCTCAACTCTTACTGTATTGAAACATTGACAAGATACACGAAATCTGCTCGTTCCTTTCGAATATCAAATGAATGATTCAAATTTATTGAACTTGAATCCACAATCCCCAAAAATCAAAAAAATCCCGCTTATTTGGATTCTGAATTAGGAACCCCAGAACTGGATTTGCAGACACGGAGAGCTTCGGAAAACTGCTTTGGGAAAAAGTAGCCAAGAGATGCTACTTGGAATCATCACTATATCGACACCTGTGCGCCCAAAGGGCCAAACTGCTTCCGGAACTACTATTTCTAAAACGCAAGCGATTGTAGCGAGGCCAGTGTACATGAAGTCAACTAGGTTTTTTTTGTAATTGGTCCAAAATCTACGTAAGAATGAATTCCAAACCGTTTTTTGAATCATCCGCAATTTGTAATATTATGAAAAAAAGAAAAACTGGTAAGAGGTCCAGTTTGGCCCTATGGGCATAATTTGACCTTGAGATTTGTGAGCGACAAGGGGCCAAACTGCCAGTTTGGCCCTAAGGTTTGCGACTTTCCTACACCTGGTCAATCTGTAATTTCTTCTTCAATTAATACATCGGTTGAAATTAAACGTTAATAAATTATTATAATTAACTACCCATTTTTACAACTCTCTGGGTATTTGGTACCTATCCAATCACTTAGGTTTTCGTCTTTCTCTGAAACCCCGATTTTAACTCACGTAGGCATGGTTGAATAGTGCCATTCTATTACCAAAAAACGTAAGTAATTTCTGAAACACGGATAACGAAATTTTAATTATTCCAATAGTAAATGAACACAATAGCATTTGAAACAAATCTAATAATCATTGATGAATAGTAAGATATTGTCATCTATTCAGCATTGTCCTCTTCATTTGTCTTAATGAGCTCATCACGTATGTTGAGCTTATTCTTCATCTGGAAGTATTCTGCGTGGTACTGGTGAGGAATCGCCCCTTTGGTACACAAACTGAAGGAAAAAGCAGGAGGGGTCACAGAGACACAACTGGACGGCAAGAAAATTATCATTACACTTGACAAGTTACCTATCTTTCTGGTGTTCAGACTTCAACTCAATTGATTCAATGCCATTTGATTGCTTTAGTTGATTAACTGAATTGTCTGTACCTAAGCAAACATCAGGACTTGAAAGAACGAACTCGATTCTGCCAAATCTTACTGACTCAGAGCCATAAATCATAAAAAATAATCTAGTCAATTTATTAGAAACTATTCGAATCATCATTATATACCTCTCTCAGTTGTTGTAAGGCCCGAAAAACCATGAGCTGAGATCTGGTTGAGAACACTTTCCCTTGCTTCCCCCGTCGAGTTCTAGCCATCGTTTGAAATCACCTTTTCCAAAACCACATTCGAAAAAGAACGAGTCGGTGGAGAAAAGATTTTACTAAAGACAATCAAAAGAAACGCCTGCCAAGTGGGTGTGTCACATAGCTTCCTCGTATCCATAACCCAATTGTGGGTATAGTTGATCCGATACATAGTAGTTAATCTCAAAACACCAATCTCTAAGTACCTTTCACTACCCTCAAAGGGGACCATCTACACGCTAATCTGGACAATCCTAGAAAATTTCATCAAATTCGGATGAACAAGTAGAAGTTATGACAGTTACAAAGATTTCACGTTTGCTTTGAAAATAAGAAAGTTATGGCTGGTACAACGAAATACACATTTGCGCATGCGCAGTAACAACTATCAGTCTGTGGGTGATGATTTTTATAGGGGACCATCTACACGCTAACCCGTACAATCCCTGAAATTTTCATTGAAATCGGATGAAAAATGTAGAAGTAATGGGTGCGACAAGGATTTCATGACAGACACACGGGCAAACAGACAGACACGGAACCAAAATTGTTCAGAAAGGTCTGAAACAATTGGAAACTTTGATTCCGGGGAACATTTTTTTTTTTCAAACTTGAAAAGTGAAAACAAAGCTTTCCCTACCTTGGTGGACTCGAAAGCAAAAAATGATGGAAAAACAATAACTTTACATCAGAATATTTTGAGTTACGGCGTTTTCAAAATTTCAACCCTTAGAAGTGACCTACATCAACCAAAAGCTTCGGGGCACAACTAGACCCCGAATGGGCCCATATAACAAATTTCATCAAGATCGGTCAAGGGGAAAGTGCCGCGTACGGCGGACGGACGGTCAAATTTTTATTCGATTTTTGGATTCTACTTAACATGAAACGTAAACCAACAAATTTTGAGGGGGGAGGGGTTAAAAAAAAATTGTTTCTTGGTTGATTCCAAAGGTTCATTATTGAATATAATATACCAAAAACACAGGATGCAACAAGTAGGTAGGTAGTGGACGTGAACATAATGAAGGGTCAGAGATCGATTTTCTAGTCAGTTGTTGTGGTTCTGTGCCATTATATTTATCTCTGACACACAAATAGCAATCAGAGTAGTTTGTGGCTGCGTTTTAGTTGGTAAGATCAGCAGTTTGGCCCATTGAATCACGCAGATGGATGCAGTTTGGCCCTAATAACTTTTCGTTTAAATTCCAGTTTGGCCCTTTGGACTTCTGACATTGAAACTGATTTCAGTTTGGCCCTTTGAACAAGAAAAAGCAGTTTGGCCCTTTGGACTTCTGACATTGAAACTGATTTCAGTTTGGCCCTTTGAACAAGAAAAAGCAGTTTGGCCCTTTGGGCGCTCAGGTGTCGATATTATTCCTACGTAAATGTAGATTAGGTAGTTTTCCTGGAGTTGCAGATACCTATCCAGAGTTGAATGAACAGAAATGGAACCTTCGCTTGAAAATATGCACCTTGGAGTTCGTGAAAGGGAGAAAAATAATGTGGAGGTGGTTTTATTCTTGGAAACATCTCATTACTCGCTACTACGCCTTAACACCCTCAAAAATAGAAAGTCCGCTCCTTTGCCTCAGTCGTTTGGCCCCCACTCTATTTTCATTACATCTCGACTCTGTTGTTAACGCTTTGAAGTAGCCTTGTAATGCAAATGCTAATGTTGCAGGCGATAAGGACCGTTCCTGGTTCGCCGTGTAATCTGCCCGGCTTCAGTGCTTGGAACATCCAAAGTTGTGTCGTAAAAATTATGTTCCAGTCCTTCGCTACTTACCACTTCGTTTCTACCTCATTTTTTCCTCACTTGCACCTGTTTGGTGAAGTTGAACTATAATGGAGGAACTACGAGCATACAGCACCTATTTGATGGATATTCCTAGCAGTATTAAATACTATGAATTAAATTAATACTATGAATAAATTTTATGAAACAGCTAATTACATCATTGAAGCGCCTTTCTCATATAAAAACGTTTCGCTCGGTCAACATGAAGAAATCACACAAAATCGATTTTGTTGTTGTAATTTTTGGTAGATCAGAAAATCATAATTTCCAACAGTTACTATGATTATTTCAGTTAGAAAAGTTCTTGTCAAAAAGTGAGACCACTGTACCTACTTTCGCAACAGAATGCCCCCCTGCCCCCTTTTCCTGTTGTCGAAAACATTTCTAACTGAACGATGAGCTGTGATGGTTTTCACCATTCCTAGCACTGATAAGCATCCAGATCGGAATTAGTATGATAATTAATGTTTTATGATGATTAGGTATGGTATTAATCATGATGGATCATTCCAGCTAGCGCTGACCATGGTAAAGCTCTCGTTGAACCAATAGTCTTTCCCCTCAAAATAAGTTAGAAGCTGTTCTTCTCGCGCCATCGATAGCTTTGATTACCTGTGCCTATTTATTATTTCTTGTCTAATAGCAAAAACCGAAAAAAATTTCGTGCGATGGCCGGGAATCGAACCCGGATCAACTGCTTGGAAGGCAACTATGCTCACCATTACACCACCATCGCAACTGTGAGGGGGAGTCGCGAGTCGCGGGTCTTGTACGAGAGTCAGAGTGGGTCAACCGCGAGAGAGGCTTCTTCAAGGAGCCGCCGTCAACTTCCATACCAGTCGAAGTTTCTGAGTAACAAACATCATCCACAGGTAGCAGCTACCTATTTCCATCATAATTGATGTGGGACAAATGATTTCATAGCAAACCCCTCCCTTTTGGTAAAGTAGGTATGTACATCGACAGCTGTATTTAAAAATTAAGTTTAATAACGTTTTGGCAAAGCCGAGGGCGAACAGTTAATTTATTATTTATATTTTTGGTAACAAGTGATAGTAAGTAGTTCAATTCTTCCACCTTTCAACTAATATTGAAGTAATATAAATATACTGAAAGAATTGTTGACTCTCACGAGGCGAAAAAGATGAATAGTGTATCGAAAGGTATTTGTCAAAACAGTACTCACATCATCATGACCACGTAAATGGATATATACGAGAGGTATGATTATAGTAGTAAGGTGGGTTTATCATAGCTGAGAATAAATAAGCAATTTACAAAAATAAAATCATTGGGAACTCTAGAGAAACTGGGAACAAAAACGTCTGGTATAATAACGTATGGTAATAATAACGTATGGTTGGTAGATATTGATTTTCTATCGACTACAGGATCAGGACAAACATTTGGCTGGCGGAGGGTGGGGGGGGGAGTACAAAAGAAAGTATTTTTTGAAAGTACAAAAAAAAAGGAATTTTACAGGAGAGCGTTATAAATTTTATTCCTAATTCAGGAATCCAAAATAATTGATACCTACTTAACCCTGCCATTTTTTCACGAGAGTATCCTAAAACCGAAATGATAGCTCGAACTGCCCCTCAAATTACATCTTACTGGTAAATTCAATAGTTTCTTAAAAATTGTCGAGTTACCTGGTTACATGCAGTCTAATTTCCATACTTACTTGGTTACAAGCAACCAAATTTTTAGACTTACCTGCTCATCTACCATAAGAAAACCTACTTGCCTGGTTAAGCACAATTTAGTACACTGGGAAAAAGTAGGTAAACTCACTTACCTACCGGTCTGTTCTCGAAACAGAAATTTCGGTAATGAGAGTTAACCGAATAATCACTAACGTCCCAGCCAATAGGAAGCATGGCAGACTTACGCTGATACTCGCCAACGAAAGCTGACACAAAATAACGCCTACAGTGAATATATCTCGATTTTCACCAAAAAACCACTTACCTGGTCCCTCCCCCCCTCCCCACGCCATCCATTTACAAACACAGGTGAAAAATGTAGGTCAATTAACGATGTGCCTGGCAGAGATTTTGGAGATAATTAATTTCTGAAACTTCGGGGGGCAAATTTTCATTCACATCAACGATGTAACCATGTAGGTAATCGAAGCCTGGACCAGGGCCTGCAGAGTTACCAAGATCGCGATGTTCCACCTTCTTGCAATCAAAAATCCAAAATTTCGATCAAGAAGATGTAATCAAAAAGTTTTATCACGATTATCCAAATTAATTTATTTTGAAATAAATAATTTCCTTGGATATCTTGAATCTAGTTGAAGATATCCAAAGGAAGAAAAAATAAATCAACGCAATTTCAAGAATCAACGATAAAACAGTATGCAATTGAAAAACTGGGGCATTCGGGTCTCGCCAGGATGCTTACTGCTAAGAGCCTTTGCTAAAATTCAAGAAAAATAGAACATGCTTTAGCCGCGCTTTTTGGTGATAGGGATAGGGTGGACGGGTGGAGAATACCCCCCCCCCCCCATCCACCAGTGACACCAAGTTAGTCCAAGGCTAAAGCATGTTCCATGCTAAAATTGCGGTGAATGAATCGTCCTGAACAACTAGACGAAGGAACACATCAAGATTGGAGGGAGCAAAAAGTGACATAGAGAAAGAACTGCAAGAATCCAATGAAAAAACTTATTGCCTCGTTACGATGAAGTTTTAATTCAACGAACAAATTAATGTAGTTCCTCGCCAACTCGGTAGGAATGAATCGAAAGAAGGGAATCGTGGTTAGTAAACACGGCATTGATATTGAAAGGCAAGGGAGGAAGTTAATGCTTTTCTGTTTGGATGGCGTCCAGCAGGACAGAAAAAGAAGAGAAGATCGCGAGCTGAGTCTCGGAGAGACATAGAGAAGGGATGGGAAGGTGGTGGTTGTAGCACGCGATCGCCGCGTAATTACCATGTTTGCTTCGATTAGTTGGCTCGAAGTGGGAGCGGGCGCCCCACAGGTATCCCTGAGTGGCGGGTATTGGAGGAAGGGGTCCTTGAAAGCGGCAATAATTATTAATTATAATAATCAGTGTGACCCTTAGCATTATCGCATTTCGTCGTCAAAGGGGACTCAAGTTCATTCGTGTGCTACTAAACAAACACTCAATGATTTGGCATTGAAGTGCAGAGACTGAATTGCGGTCAAGTTGTTATCATTGCAAATATTTGTCTTGCAAGGACACCACTAGAGAGAATACTTGATTCTAAATTTATACTACCTACCTTCTACACATCATTGAAAATGAATAATACGTATCTTTTCACCAATGAAATGTCTTAAGAGATGGGTTTTTTCTATTTTCTACAAATCTTTCCATATCTTTTGATTTAGGCATACCAAGTGGCCAACGGTCCCCAAGAGGGGAGAGTCGCTAATTTTCAGACGGAACCTACCTCACACTCGAATATTTTGGAGGTCCAATTAAAATCTATATCTACTTTCCTGCTAGTTACGTTTAGTCAGTGTTCAATGGTAGGTGCATCGTGAACTGATAACATAATAATCTCTTTGTCTACCTTTTCGGAGCTGGCTACTGACGGTCGACTATCAGCCGAATTTGATAGGACAGTCGACGCTATATGGGTTGGAATAAGAATAAACAGGGTGTCCAGCGATTCCCCGAAAAAATTTTCCTGAATTTTCCTAATTTGCCAGAGTCAATTTCCGACTTATTCCACAGTTCTAACTGAATTAAAATATAAATAAATGAGATAATAATTTTTCTCTAAATTCACGGTTTCAAGGACATTTTAAAATAAAAAAGCATTACAAATATAGTAGTTCTTCTCAAAAAATGAATGTGTAAGTCCGGGGCGATGATTTCCACCTACACTCAAATCCGCATAATTCCTAAAAATTTCACCGAAATTGGATGGAAACTGTAGAAGTGGCTATCAGTCAGAGGGCGATTAATTTCATAGGGGACCGTCTTCAACCCAATTCACTCAATTCCTGAATATTCAACCGAAGTCGAAGAATAACTTCGAATAGTTTTGCCCGTTACAAAGACACAACAGAGACTTCGATTCTTGGATGACGTCGAGAATTAACATTGAATTAATCGAAACTTTTAGGTTTACTCGAGAGAAAAGACCACTAAGTGGTGGTGAAGTCTTCAAAGGCTTGTTTTCACCTTCGATTGTTTGAAAAAGTCGAGAATGAACGTTGAAATCATCGAAATTCGTTGGTTTACTCGAGAGAAACGACCACTTCAAAGGCTTGTTTTCACCTTCGATTGTTTGAAAAAGTGGAAAATGAAGGTTGAAATCATCGAAATTCGTTGGTTTACTCGAGAGAAACGACCACTTCAAAGGCTTCGATCACAAACCTTCGATTGTTTGAAAAAGTCGAGAATGGACGTTAAAATCATCGAAATTCGTCGGTTTGCTTGAGAAAAAGACCACTTCAAAGGCTTGTTTTCACCTTCGATTGTTTGAAAAAGTGGAAAAAGAAGGTTGAAATCATCGAAATTTGTTGGTTTACTCGAGAGAAACGACCACTTCAAAGGCTTCGATCACAAACCTTCGATTGTTCGAAAAAGTGGAGAATGAAGGTTGAAATCATCGAAATTCGTTGGTTTACTCGAGAGAAACGACCACTTCAAAGGCTTGTTTTCACCTTCGAATGTTTGAAAATGTCAGGAACTTTTCCCCTCAGGCTGCCAGAACTTCCCACTAAAAAATTTGGCGATTTGGGCTTTTGGAGAACATTTTTTTTTCAACCTTGAAAAGTGGAAACAATGCTTCCGCTACCTTGGAAGAAAAGAAGTGCAAAAGTGTCTTAGAGATTGTAAAGGTTGATCAGTTGTCAGTATAAAACTACCTGAGACAGGAGAAACAAGGCTAAAGAGTAGAGAAGTGCACGGCCAAGTGCATTTTTACCAGTAATTCCTGAGGACATTTACAATCACGCAAGCTTCAACTCACAATCAACAAGTGTAACCTCGTTCCTGTTTGAATCAATCATGCAGAATTCCCTTTGGCGGTAATACATAGGAACTATGTGCTATGTCATACAAAGCAATAGCACGAATATACAAGAATAGTCGTGTACAGTAATGAGCCTGAGTACGAACCAACTTCTTTTGCTCAGCATTGATTACTTCTTGCCGTATCTAACAACTCCATGGTAAGCGTTACTGCCAGCTAAATGACTTCATGACGGTTATTCCCAGCTCATCCATGTTTTACGTTTGACGTAAATCAGAAACCCCTCTTCAACTGTTGTACAGAGAGGTCCTGGTGGACCGGACCGTAAATTACAACCTGACTTCCATTTACATTGTCGGGGAGAGCAACAGACCGTGTTGGTGGTCTTTCAATATGTCCACAATTTAGCACTTATTTATTTGGAATCGTTAAGCAGGAAAGTGGATACAGAATGGTGAATTTTACGAACCAATAAATTTTAGAGAATAGGCTATTTCAGAACATTATAGAAATATTCGTACATAAAACAAGACATGGCACACCTGGTAGAACCTATTAGTTATTTAGTTAGTACACCTTAGTTAGTAATTAGTTACCCAATAGTAGTTAGTATCCATTAGTTATTACTTATACATGAACATCACGAACACTTTGAAATATCAGCTCGTGTAACTACCAATGCAGTGTTGAAACGCTGCAAATTATTACACATCGGTTCATTACCGCTATTTCCTGTACTAGAGGGCGTCGGTGGTCTGGTGGACAGTGTACCCGACTGCGGTGATAAGATAAGAACCGTCTTGCGGGGATGCGAATTCGAGTCTGGTCGCTAGCAGAAAGTTTTCTGTCTATTAGACGATCGGCAATCTCTCGTTCCAACCCAGGGCGGTGATGTTTGGGAAGCCATGAGCGAAATCGTCAGAACAAATTCTGATCTCCCCTTAGGGAGACAGCTGATGACGTCCGCGACGCCAAGAATGGCAGTCGGACGAAAATTCAGCCTGAAATGGTTGCTTACTTTACTTTACTTTTTTTACTTACTTATTTCCTGTACTAGTCTGCAAGAACACTCGGCTTTCCCTTCAATAGTAACTACCAACCGTATGATCGCACAAGTAATTTAATAACGAGCAAAACATTGTTAAAGTTGAAGTTTTGGGTGCCTTCAGTACGAAATGTGGATGTTGGTTGCTAAGGAAGGACAACTGAGGGTCGAGGAACTCTGATCGAAGAAACGAAAAAAGACCGCAACAATTGATCAACTGAAATTTGAACAGAGATTTGGCCTACTTCCGTTGGTGAACAGTCTTTTGCGGTTCCCACTCGACAATTTTGCGAATCCAATCGCTCCAGGCGATATGGAAAGGAATTTACTCCTACCCATTGATTTCCAAATTTTTTTAGCTTTGTACAACATCTCCATGGAAATGAAGTAAATCTCATCCTGTTCTGGACTCCTGGACATTCTAGTATAAAAGGAAATGAATCTGGAGATATCTCAGCAAAAAGTCCAAGTAATGCCATGCAGCCTTCTTCATTATATTCGTTGTGACTTTATTTAAGTTTAAGTGGGCAATTTGGAATGAATGGCAGAACTTTCAGAATTGGATGGATTAGCAGAAATTGTAGCTAATGAAGGAAGATGTTTTTAACAGTTCAAAAAACGAAGATAGCGTGCCAAGTTCAACAATGAGAACCACATGCCTCGTTATGAGTAAGTAAAGTAAACAACCATTTCAGGTTGGATGCTGCCATTCCTGGCGCCGCGGACGTCATCAGCTGTCTTCCAAAGGGAAGATCAGAATTTGTTCTGATGATTTCGCTCACGGCTTCCCATTGCCTCACCGCCCTGGGTTGGGACGAGAGGAGACGCCGAAAAACGCACGCTGCTTGCGACGAGATTTGAACACACGATCCCCGCAGAGGTCGGACCAAAGTCCACCGCCAAACAACTACGCCCCAACGACCGTAGCCACACCGCTGTCCCTGCTGACGACGTCACACATGGATCGCATCGGACCTCCTCCACAAGCATCGCTATAAGAAAACGTGAAAAACCAAGTGGGTGTGGCACATTGCTTCCTCGTATTCATAATCTGATGTATAAAGTTAATATCAAAAAATAAATCTCTGAGTACCTTTGTATAGAATTCGGGTGGAAAATGTAAAAGTTAGAGCTGTTACAAGGTTTATAAGTTTGCGTATGACCAGTTAGAGGCTACTATCTATCTAGGGCAGGCAATGTTGTTCATAGGAGATAATCAACCCGTCAACCCCAATACCTGAAAATTTTATTCAAGTCGGACAATAACTTCGTACAAATTCGCCCGCTACAAGGAACTTCATGGCACAGAGAAGAGACGGAAGCAAAATTGTTCAGGAACGTCTTAAATGTAAAATTTGATTTCAGAAAAAATTGTTAACCTTTAAAAGTGAAATCAACTCGGAAACAAAAATAATCACACTCTGGTTTCTGAATTGCCATTTCTGAATTCCCATCCTTAAAAGTACTCAAAAGAAAGAACGGTTGGTCCCAAAGCTCTGGAGGATTACATTCGATTCTAAATATGAATTACCATTTTAAATTGATGGGAACAATACCCTTATACCAACATTTTTTGAGCCAGGGCGTTGATCATTCCAACCCCTATATCCCTTGCTTTAGGGCACAACTAGACCTCATGGAACCAAAATACCAAATTTCGGTTCGTTGTAACTAAGGAAAGTGCATCGTACGACCTTGAACCTATTCTCTCAGGTTACACACTTCGGAAATCTTTGAACAGTTTTACATCGGGGTGGGAAGTTTAAACTTCCAAAATTACTCATCATTATGAATATCGGCGAAGGGTACAGTAATATGAACACAAGCTAGGGATAGATGTTATAAAAACAGTAAAGGGGTGGGCAGAATAAATGCAGCCAATACATTCACCCGTTTTATTAGCGGAACTTCGGGTGCAGCGATACAGCGAATCAAGAAGTCAAAATTACTTGAATAAACCTTTCGGATCAATCAGTAATCTACAGACCCACTAAGATGAGAGAGAGCGATGAATATGTGCGGAGTAGTTAGATATTATTGTCAAACTATCAGAAAAGTCTGCTGAAGTACGAAAAACAAATCTAGATATGTGAAAAGAAATCCCTGATACCGTGATCACGTATATCATTGATGAATTTTGATATCACGGCCTGGAATCGAACCTTCCCACGTTCGGGCTACGTACACATTCCTACGGTTGGGATTTTATTTCTATAGATAATTGAATGTTTAACTACTGATACAAGCTGTGTTATCATTTCTCTCTTCCCCTCTTCGTAGGGTTTTTAACAAGAAAAGCATCCGTTTAATTTGCCTGGAGTCTGGTCGAGAGTCATCCGTCACTTTTATCACCGTCCCGGCCGGTCGCGACTTATGACTGACGTCCGTGTTTTCCCGAGGCAAATGCGGGTTTTCTCTCTCGTCCCGTTTTTCCGGTTAAAATGGGGAAACGTGACCGCGTTTTCATCAACTCCTCGCCTTTTCAACGGCGAAATTAAATAACGTTCTTCCCCTTCTTCTCCCAAGGTTTCAACAGATAACGAAATTTAATACCCACGCCGTTTACAAGTTAATCATTCCACGGAAACGTGGAGGTTTAAAATATTGTGAGGTGAGGAAGACACTCAGTCACCCTTCATCGTTGTTAATACACTGAAATAAACAAACTTTGTTGGAAAAAAGAAATTGGAAGCTGGAAGGGAAATGATACGTGTATCTACTTCGTAATATTCATATCTATTCAGTAGTTAGGGTTCTGGAGGTAACTGATCGATTGAACCTTTCCATTGATACATATTTCTAGAGCTTTAAAAGGTCATGAAAAAACTTCATACATAATGATAACACTATTACTGTTAATAACAGAACCCCTTTCCTTTAAAACGAAAAACGCAGTAAATCATCACTCAATGGTTTATTATTTTACTGGATAGATCATCCGTATGCATAGAACTCGGCTTTTCCATTATAGTAGGTAGGTACCTCCTAGCAATAACATCGACATCCGAGAGCTGTGAATCCCTCCTTCACGAAATTACGTTCTTGGTTGCTGCCCAACTGAGTGACGTGAAACTCTATTATACCGAGGGGCGTAAAATATACTCACCGGCTAAGTATATTCAAGAATTTGATAAGCTGAAATTTGGACGGATGTAAGGCCTATTTCCGTCAGTGAACAATGTTTTGCGATTCAAACTCGTGTTTACAATTTCAGTAAGTCCAAACCATAAGTCCTCATGGGGAGCGAACGATCCCCGTTTGTTATGTCCTACTGAGCTGTGGGTGGTCTCATTCGATTCTAAAAATTCAATTCGGTAAAAAAACATTTCCCTTCATATCGAGAATTTTCGAGCTGGGGGCGTTTTGAAAATTACAACCCCTATTCTCCACCCCTTAGAAGTGACTGACACTAACCAAAAGCTTGCAGTCACAATACACCTCAAAAATAGTGACCATTATACCAAATTTCATCAAAATCAGTCCATGGTAACTAAGTACTGAGTACGGCGGACCACTTTTTATTTGATTGTTGAATGTAAACCATCAAATTTTGAGGGCGTTTAAAACAAATTCATGCCCGATTCCAAAGATTCATTAAATAATGTTAATAAATTGAGTAATTTTCTTTAAATGATAAATCGAAAGTAGGAAAAACTGAGATTCCAACTAGCGATAGCTTTTTAGATCCATATCCAGAATATTGTTGGTGGAGTATTGTTAGAACCCGTGCTTAGAGGTAAATGCAGGTACTTTTAATGAGAAGAGGCAGAATGAAGAACTAACGGCGATGCTGTGCCTATAAAGAGGCTGAGAGAATCAATTACGCAATAATCAATATTGACTTATCGGCGAAGAATATCGAAGGCAAACGGCGCATGATGGTCGAAGAGAATTTCACGAATTCACGGCGCTCAATTGACGAAGTGGGAAAAGATAAGCGATCGAAAGCAAACCGGATTCACGTGGAGAGGATGGAGAGGGAGATTCACAAGGACCGAGATGGGCTCCGGCACTTTCGGTCAATCGGGAAGTGAAACAATGACCTGAGATCAGACCTGTAGGGGGGGGGGGGGCTTTGATAAATTGAAGTGATTCGACTTCCTGGTTCATAAAGCCGGTTGGTTAGAGGGTAAAAGCCTGCCTGGGAGAGACAGTGGTATTGAATTCGTCGGTAACCTAATAAAATGAATTATTGGGGTTACGATCGACGTTCAAGATTTGGTTGGTTTGTAATGTTGGCTGAAGGAACGTGAATTAAGGTCGCCGGTCGTTCCTCGTTTGTATTTCTTTCAAGAACTGGCGCTCAAAGTTTAAAAGTTGTACCTAAATTTGAAATTTTCAAGGATTTTCGAAATTCATTAGCGCATCTGCCTAGGGAGTTGAAAAACTAAAAGATTACCGCTAGAATTATCAAAATCGATCAATAATTGCCGGCAAAATGTAGGAAAAAAAGTTTTCTCAGTTAGGTTTTTCCCACATTTCGCCCACAATTATTGTTCAATTTTGATGATTCTAGAGGCAATCTTTTAGTTTTTCCCTAGGCAGATGCACTAATTACAAAAATCCTTGAAATTACAAATTTAGGTAACATTTTTCAACTTTGAGCGCCGGTTCTTGGAAGAAATACTTACCCGGAACGAAGGACCGACCGACTAAGACCCCCGAGTAATCATGATTAAAATTTTTGACCGACTTCATGCGCGGCGAAGCCGCGCCGAAGGAAGGAGGTATACAGTTCGGTGTGTCATGGGACGACGATTTTTTTTTTTTTTTTTTTTTTTTTTTTTTTTTTTTTTTCTGTATGTTTGTACCACTAGCAGTTTCTTATTCGGCCACCAATCTGCCTGATTCTTTTCGAAAAGTGTTCTACAAGTATCCATAGTGGTCCCGTTTTAATCAGATTTCATTTTGCTTTGTTAAAAGTATCGAAATTTTGTGAAAATAGTTCAAAAAACGTGTTTTTTCGGAAGATTGTTCCGCATCCTCTCCCCCCGCCCGACTCTTCGAAGCCACCCACCCGCTCGTCACCCCCCCCCCCCCCCCCCCGCCCACCCGCCCGTCACCTCCGGCATATTCTCGGACGCCTGCCGCCCCTCAACAAAATTCAAGGGGGACCACCCTCTCATTCATTGGGGACCATCCTCCCCATTAAGAGTGAAACGCTCATTTCTTCAAGATAAACTTGATTATGAAGCAAAATTTTAATTTCAAAAAATGATATTGAACTCAATTTTGAAAATAACTTTAACATTTCATTGAAAGACGAGTTTCCCGACTCATTGTACATTTTTGTACATGTTTGTGTACATTCAAATTTAAGGTCCGATTCTAAGCTTCACAAAAAATGAGATGCTTTTTGAGGGGGTTTCCGATAACCATCAAATTTCGGTAGACTACCAAGTGGGTCTAGCACATAGCCTTCTCATCATCCAAAACATGTTGCAGCGGGCTAAAATGTGAAGTTCAAGTCCGATTCCGATGAAATTTTCAGAGATTTTACGAGTTGGCGTGTAGATGGTCCCCTATGAAAATCATCGCCCCCGGACTGATAGCCGCTGCGCATGTGCAAACGATAATATCCTTGTAGCAGCCATAATTTCCACATTTTCCATCCGATTTCAATAAAATTCTCAGAGATCATGCAAATTGGCATATAGATGGTCCCCGATGAAAAGCATTGCCAAGGAACTGATAATAGCCACTGCGCATGCGCAAACGTGAATTCCCTGTAAGAGCTATACTTTCTACATTTTCCATCTGATTCGATGGTATTTTCTGGGATTGCGCGGATTTGAATGTAGATACTCCTCTACGGACATCATCGCCCCCGTGTCACTTACGTTGAGTGAAACAGTTTGGTGCAGGAGGAAGGGAAATAATAATGCGTGTTTTTTCGCTCACAGGTTCTAATTGACTTAATGCTTATCCAATGGGACGTCCCCTGGAATGCACGCATTACTAAACAATATGTTAAACAATTTTTTGGACTCACTAATAACTACTTTAAACAATAATACTGTAGGTATAGGTACTAAAATAAAATGTAAAAATTAAACAATAATGTTACCTACTACCTTCATAAAAAACCCTCAAAAAGTAATAATTAATTCCACATTAAAAAAACCATTAGTGATTAAAAAGTACAAGTAAAAGATTTAAAAAAGAAAAATAGCGAAAAATGTCGAAAAAAGGTTAACGGTCGGTAACTCAAAGAATACCGACTTTAAACAAACGTACTTGGTAGAAGGTAAATTATGTAAAATTAAAAAAAAACTATATAATAAAAGTCGAAAAAATTAATGAGTTAAAAATTAAAACGAATGATTTAAAAACTTAAACAAAAGTACTTGGTAGTAGGTAAGTTATGTAAAATTAAAATAATTAAAGTCGAAAAATTAATAAGTTAAAGATTAAATCAAATGATTTAAAAAATTGAATTTTAAAAATAAATTTAAAAAACCACTAAAAAGTAAAAAATAAAAAATTATGAAAATACAAAAATAGTAAAATAAAAAACTTTTTAACAAAAAAACGGACCGACCTCAAAACTGATGATGGCATCCCACTAAAAAGGAAAAAATAATAACGACAACTTATTCAGTTAGGTTGGTAGGTAGGTACGCATTGAAGTCGCCGCCGTGCCCATCTGCAGAAACAAACATACACAAGTAGATTCCACTTCCATCTGGTTAGTATTACAACAGGGTCGATAGTGCAATACAAAACATGAATGAGAGTGGGTACCTATCATTGAGGTAATGCATGTGTTCCAAAACGATTAGGTAGTACGTCACTGCTGTCGTATGAAGGAGGATGAGAGAGAGACAATAAGTGTGAATCTCAGTAAGAATATTTCCTTTGATAACAGCTGAAGACGTCTGCGTCACCAAAAATGGCAGTTGGATAAAAATTGAACATGAGAAGGTTGTTTACTTACTTACCTACCCTTAATCCTGTTTTGTATTGCACTATCGACGCATGTTGTAACACTAACTGGTTCATTTGAGTATGAACTCATATCACAAACCCACATCATGATCTAGACAATTCTACATTCAATATGCCATACATGGAATATAAGATTAATTAGATATTATGTAATCAAAGATTGATCATGTATATTAGATAAATAACTATTAGATACTATCTAATCAAGAGATGGTTTGTTCGAATCCCAACATTTCGTACGGGGATTCACACTTATTGTCTCTCTCTCATCCTCCTTCATACGACAGCAGTGACGTACTACCTAATCGTTTTGGAACACATGCATTACCTCAATGATAGGTACCCACTCTCATTCATGTTTTGTATTGCACTATCGACCCATGTTGTAATACTAACCAGATGGAAGTGGAATCTACTTGTGTATGTTTGTTTCTGCAGATGGGCACGGCGGCGACTTCAATGCGTACCTACCTACCAACCTAACTGAATAAGTTGTCGTTATTATTTTTTCCTTTTTAGTGGGATGCCATCATCAGTTTTGAGGTCGGTCCGTTTTTTTGTTAAAAAGTTTTTTTGTACATCACGATTACAGTAAGACAACTTTGGAAAGAGTTCTCACCTACAATTTTCTTTCTATTATTTCAGACTCTATCCGTTTTAGTGTTATGAAGTCAAAATCACAAAACAATCTGAGAGAAAGGAAACTCTTGAAAATAAAGAGTTGATTGGAGTTGAATTGAAGAATGTTTCTGCTGAAAATGAGCTGAGTGAGTCGATTCCTGATGTTCCCAAAGTGAACCTTTGCTTCTACTCCATAATATTGAATGAAAGACGGTCGATACGTTAAAAAAATGCCAACCTAATCTTTTTTCTGGTGGTAGGATAGGTCTATCTTCTATATAGGATAAAAGGTGGACTTATGCGTGAATCTCCAAGTACTAATAAAAACAGGAAATATAAATTTGATTTCCTGGATGAATCTAGTGTGATCCAAGGATAAAATGTCAGGATCAATTCGATACTGTAGGGTTTTTTCCCATACTCGTGAACAGAATCATAACGTTCCATAGGCAGAATCATAACGTTCATTGATTGAGACATCCGAATGGGAACAGGTCAATAATACGAGTTGCCTCTTCGAATGTTTATTGGAGGTGAATCTTCCGTCATTAAATTCATTATTCCAACCAATTCTAATGAATTTTACGAAGTTATAACTGAGGTTGTTGAAATCAGGTCGTATTTGGATAGTTTTGACCAGAAATGAATTGCTCTCTCTTTGACGTCCACGGTACAATAGATTGACGAATCAGAGTAATTGTGGGCGGTAATTTCCCCTCGCGGGATTTCGAGAGCACGAGGGAGATAGTTTTCCATTTTCCAAAGCGTAAGAAGGTCAGCATGATAAATCGTAGCTATCCAACTTCCTGTTCTATAACCCTCGAGGTGAGGAATAGGGGTTGATGAGGGTAAGGGTTCAAAAAGTGAACCCAAGTAACTGAGAACTACGTGAAATATAGCGAGCACTTCCAAGGGACTCGTACGGCAAAGTTAGACAACGGCTAGGAAATCCGTTTAACGAAATACACACACGAAGTCGACCTATTAATAGGGGGCTGAGCTGTAGTTAGAAGGGACGAGGCGAGATGGTTTTTGCTTCCCAAGGGTGGCCTCTGGCGTCTGACCTATTGCCCAAGAAACAAACTCAGTAATGAATTATTACAGACCCTACAGACAGTAGCTAGAACTGGCATTATAGTCGTTGCACCTTATTTTACATTGAATCTAAAAAAAGGCACACGTCTAGGTTCAAACTAACAATATGATTCCAGACTCGATCCATCCATGAAAAATTGGTTCCGAAGTTTATTGATCTGGTACCGGGAAAATATAAAAAATTCCATAATACCGAAATTTATTGGTCCTTGAATTTCAATGATCTAGTTATATAAACTTTTGTTTAGGTATTATGGAAACAGAAACCAAGGAAAAAACCTTTGGATTTCGTGGTAAACCTTGCGCTGTAATGAACTATCGCTTTGTGATGAGCTTTTTTTCAAAATTGGACTCAAACTTGGGCTGTTACCTGATTTTCGGCAGATATCAATCAGGGATTTATGGATATCGACTGGTGGGATCCAATTTAGTCAGATTATTCATATCTAATTCGATGCTCCTACTCCTGCAAGTACTCCTATAACACGAGCTCTAGTTCCTGAGATATCTGCTAGCTTCAACTCCACTCAAGATTCCTGAATTGAAGACATTCTCCTTTGTTGCAGTTGTTGACAAACCTTCTGCCTGTAACGATTTTGATGCTGGTCGTTGAGCCTGTGGAGGGCTGTAATTGTGAGGATCTTAATGCCAAACAATGCTTATCTGGAGAGAAGATTCATTTTACAGGGACAGCAATGGCAGATTTGAGTGTCTGACAACACTTCTTCAAGTCAGCTAGTTGGTTGTTGTAGAGGTTACTAGTGTTATTGGACCTCATAATACTAGGTTAATTCTGCGTTTCAGAGACTTACTTTTGAAACTCAATTTTCCATTAATAGTTAATAGAACTGAGGTTCCGCGAGGTACGGCTGAAGGTTCCGCAAGCTATACAAAATACATAAATTTGCAGCTTCTGAACGTTGACTTCGGCGTCTGGCTTCATTTGACAACTAACGATAGCACACTCTAGTTTGGCTTTATGCATATCAGAGATGTCAGTCGGCTATTGTTAGTACGATAATAGGGGTGTGGCGGTCCACAAATTTGCGTGGAACGGTTCCAAAAGTTACAGTGACAGATGTGTCACCGTTCCAAATTACCGGTACAGTTCCATTACCGGTACTGCTTACTGAACAGGATCTTCCGTAACTGGGTGACTAATTATTCTGATAGACTGACTTACAGGGTTCAGGTTTACTGTAGGATGTATTTTCACAAACCAATCCTAGGTTGTATATCATTAGTTTGATTTATTTTTTCACATATTTTGGTTCTTTTCAGGTAACTTTAGATAGTGGGGGTCCTCGTCATTGTAGTTCCTTGATGAAGAGGTCCTTGGAAAAATTGAGTTGGGAACCGCTGATCTGAACTATAAACAGCTCACTTGTCATGCAGAATGCAGTAAAGCAAAAATCGACATAATAATATTCATTACAAAGTTCACAGAGGTTTCATGTAAACAGGTTTTGGTACTCAGATTCCTATGGCCCACGTATGCTGCACTCTGTCCCTTCGCCCATGTCTCTCGATCTCTTACTGCACATATTATCTGAGGTTCCAATCCCAATCCCATTGATGCGGATTGTTCAAAGAACCCGGGTTCATTGACACCAGTCAGTTCTTCTTTTTGAGAGCGATCTTTTCGCTTGAGGCTTTTGAGCAGAACGAGCCTCATTCGGACTCGATTCGTCACATTGATTTCACTCCAAACTACTGTCAAACTGCTTTGTCGGAACTAGGGGCGTGCGGGGCAGAAAATAATACTGTTTTGATCAATTCTCAGAAAAAAGCACATCTTCGGCAATGAGCTAAGCATCCTCCACTTCCGGACACATAATTTTGCGAGAAGGAGATCTTCAAGTAAGTAATGTAATGTCAGAAGAGTGCAGGAAAACTTTCCGTTATGAATAGGGTGACAAATTTTTGATGGACCATAAAAGTATTCATGGAATACGAATAACTCTCAGGGTACTTGAGTGAGCCACAATAAAATCTCACCCGATGTGAGGATTTTTTTTTCTATGAGAGAATCGGATTCCTCGTAAAATTTAACAAAATCACCTCCACAATCACTATTTTGATTCCAGAAAACGAGTGCAACATGAATGAACGACCAAATTTTCAAATACTCTACTTGTCCTTATTGAGTACCCACGTAAATTTCGGAATTCCTCCAATTTTTAGTACATGTACACCGCCTTTTTCCTCAACTGGCGTTTGGAGGAAAAATACCTCATAGAATTGAAAAATCTCATGAATTAGCTTTTCAGTTTTTCATTGGAAACCTTGCTATACCCCTCCTCCAGTCTGTCCAACGTACTCCATTGTTTTACATACAATAAAACTTAGATCCACTAAATTATCGGAAAAAATTGGAAAAAATTGATTTCTCGTTCGATTATTCCCACATAAGGCTTTGGAACAAAATGGAATAATTTTTTTTGGCCATGTTTTGCCTTAACTCGCCTGTGAGGCGCTTTACCTTCAAAAACAAATGCGATTGACAGATGATGTTCTTGAAGGTGAAACAATTCAAGTAGTTCAATGAATTCAGGTCAACTACATACCTAGGTAATAAGGGTAAATCTAAATATCAGCTGATGAAACGCTAGAAATCACCTCACACACGACCAGCTGTGTAAACATTTCAAGGTGAAACGCCTCGCGATTTCTCGTGCCTCATCAGAAATCTGAAGTGATAAATTAGTAAGATTTGAAGATAAAACTACTGTTTTACTGTTAATACAGTATACCTTACTGTCTATTTACTCTCCTTCATTTTAACCAATCAGATAATTAATTGACAAATGTAAATAAACATGACATACTATCGACTTTATCATTTTTCACTGCACTATATTAGGGATGGGTATCGATACTCGATATTTCAAAATATCGATCCTTTTGTACCGATACTCGATATTTTAGTATCGATACTTCACTATCCGATATTTTTGGATATCGATACTTTGGATCCGATATTTCTAAATATCGAATATCGATACAGTTCTCGCGGAAAATTCAACATAATGGCTAGAAAAGAAGAAAGTAGAGAGGCTTTTGGGTCATTACTCTTTGGTTGCACAAATAACGTTGTTATCATGGAGAAAATCACCCTGCTTGGACTCTTGATAGTAAAAGATGAATAAAAATTGTTGAAAAAAATTTTTTTTCTTGAGAATATTGGATAATATTGATAGTTTGTGACACTAAAGTATCGATACTCGATATTTTAAAATATCGATACTCACGCCCAACGATACTTGGGATATCGATACTCGGATACGATACAGTATCGATACTCGGATACGATACAGTATCGATACAAAATATCGATACTTTTATAACGATACCCATCCCTACACTATATCACTTGGTGTTTTAAGGTCGAGTACCCGAGCATCAGTATCCGATCCGTGAAGTGGCGTCTTTGTAGCCGCTTATGAAGCCGGCTAGAAAGAATGAAGCCGCTTATGTAGCACTGTAGGACTATGAAGTCCATGATTTTGTTCGTAAAACCGTGCCATGCCATGGAGGAGCACGACAAGGGGGACTTCAAGATTGAACTCTTTATAAATCGATTCCTTGCGAACGAAAGGCGGTGTAAAATTGTTATCTACTCGAGGCCTTTCGTCTTCAAATTCCTGTCAAGAAAACAAGCCTTTTAATCGTTTTTCGTTTTAATCCGAAGTTAAAGCGTTTTACCTTAAAAAATAAAAAAATAAGCCGCTTTTCCTTTAAAAAAACACAATTTATCTGAAATTAAGTGTGAAAATGAATCACCCTTTTTTTCAAAATTTAATTTAGAAATTTGGACTTCTCTATTGATAAAAGCGTGCCGTAATTAAGTAGGGTTGTGTGAGGATCTCATTTTTGTAGACATTCATCGAACTTAAGGAACTTACTACATGTACGGGGTATGTTTTAAACTATTTAGTAGGCCATATTCATGTTCTACTCGTCTCCATGAACTCATAGAGTAACTACATGGTTATAATTGAGGTAAGGATCCCATGAAAAACGTCATCAACCCTAAGAATCGTGTATTTTAACCGTACTCTTTGAGATTTTGGTTCTCCACGGTAGGTCAAAATTCCCGGCTAACTTGAGGAATCGTTTTAATACGTTCCAAAACAATTCCAGTGTTAGAGATTTCAAATGTTCCGTTGTAAACATTTTGAATTCAATGCAATACCTTCATTTTTTTCTCGAAAATTCGCTCGAAACAATGAAAACTGTTACTTTGTTGTTCTAAACTACAAAATTGTAGGTCACATGATTTTGATATTCAACTCTGAATCACGTAGGAGAGTGAGTTTTACATTCAGAATCAAAAATATGTAGTTGCCTCAGTTTTACTACAAACGAAAACAAAATGGAAACTTCTCTCTCATCTGACTTATGAGCTTGAATGTCTTCAACTTTTTTTAAACGAACGCATTAATGGGTAGGTTTCTAAGACCAGGAACTTGAATTTATCCGGATGTTATGATGACTTGGCAGCCGGTAAAGTGTGCTGTTTATGAACAAGGGAAAATTAGAAATCAGGGAAAATTTTTTCGAGAGAATTGAGTTCAATCCAAGTATTTTTTCTTCTTCTTTTCAGCAAATCGTGCTTGTATCCACCCTCAAAACATAGTACCTCTTTTTACCTCCATTTTCTGCAGATTAGATCCAGGCTGAACAATGGTCAGTTGGTTTTTATATGTAAATACTTGAAGAGATACTTACCTTACTACATGTACGGGGTATGTTTTAAACTATTTAGTAGGCCATATTCATGTTCTACTCGTCTCCATGAACTCATAGAGTAACTACATGGTTATAATTGAGGTAAGGATCCCATGAAAAACGTCATCAACCCTAAGAATCGTGTATTTTAACCGTACTCTTTGAGATTTTGGTTCTCCACGGTAGGTCAAAATTCCCGGCTAACTTGAGGAATCGTTTTAATACGTTCCAAAACAATTCCAGTGTTAGAGATTTCAAATGTTCCGTTGTAAACATTTTGAATTCAATGCAATACCTTCATTTTTTTCTCGAAAATTCGCTCGAAACAATGAAAACTGTTACTTTGTTGTTCTAAACTACAAAATTGTAGGTCACATGATTTTGATATTCAACTCTGAATCACGTAGGAGAGTGAGTTTTACATTCAGAATCATGGTAAACAATACCAATCTTCATGTGAAATGGGAGATGGTCGAAAGTGGGTTCCATCAAGTGATAAATACGCATACCTACGTATTTATGTTTTTTATACGATGGTATATGTTGAAGTTTAACATAAAAATATCAGTATTTTACTATTTCTTTTTGCACACTTTTTCGCACAACTTTACCTGCAAGAAAAATCGTGGTGGGTTACCGTGAATATGTCAAGAAATTTCACGATAAATCAAAATCTATAGTAAAAATTGGGTTTTGTTGAAGCTTTAACGAACGTAAGAAAAGGGTCATAATCGCATCCCGTGAAATGGCAATTATCCAAATTTCCTTGATTTTTCTGGTAGTAGGATAAGTCTATCTTTTATATAGGATAAAAGGTGGACTTATGCGTGAATCTCCAAGTACTAATAAAAACAGGAAATATAAATTTAATTTCCTGGATGAATCTAGTGTTGTGATCCAAGGATAAAATGTCAGGATCAATTCGATACTGTAGGGTTTTTTCCCATACTCGTGAACAGAATCATAACGTTCCATAGGCAGAATTATAACGTTCATTGATTGAACGTTATAATTCCGTTATTATGCTTTCGTTCGTTTGACGTCTTCCGAATGGGAACAGGTCAATAATACGAGTTGCCTCTTCGAATGTTTATGGGAGATGAATCTTCCGTCATTAAATTTATTATTCCAACCAATTCTAATGAATTTTACGAAGTTATAACTGAGGTTGTTGAAATCAGGTCGTATTTGGACAGTTTTGACCAGAAATGAATTGCTCTCTCTTTGACGTATACGGTAAAATAGATTGACGAATCAGAGTAATTGTGGGCGATAATTTCCCCACGCAGGTTTCCGAGAGCACGAGGGAGATAGTTTTCCATTTTCCAAAGCGTAAGAAGGTCAGCATGATAAATCGTAGCTATCCAACTTCCTGTTCTATAACCCTCGAGGTGAGGAATAGGGGTTGATGAGGGTAAGGGTTCAAAAAGTGAACCCAAGTAACTGAGAACTACGTGAAATATAGCGAGCACTTCCAAGGGACTCGTACGGCAAAGTTAGACAACGGCTAGGAAATCCGTTTAACGAAATACACACACGAAGTCGACCTATTAATAGGGGGCTGAGCTGTAGTTAGAAGGGACGAGGCGAGATGGTTTTTGCTTCCCAAGGGTGGCCTCTGGCGTCTGACCTATTGCCCAAGAAACAAACTCAGTAATGAATTATTACAGACCCTACAGACAGTAGCTAGAACTGGCATTATAGTCGTTGCACCTTATTTTACATTGAATCTAAAAAAAAGGCAAACTTCGAGCTTCAATCTAACAACATGATTCCAGACTCGAACCATCCATGAAAAATTGGTTCCGAAATTTATTGATCTGGTACCGGGACAGTATCCAAAAATTCCATAATACCGAAATTTATTGGTCCTTTAATTTCAATGATCTAATTATATACACTTTTGTTTAGGTATTATGGAAACAGAAAGCAAGGAAAAAACCATTGGATTTCGTGGTAAACCTTGCACTGTAATGAACTATCTCTTTGTGATGAGCTTTTTTCAAAATTGGACTCAAACTTGGGCTGTTACCTGATTTTCGGCAGGTATCAATCAGGGATTTATGGATATCGACTGGTGGGGTCCAATTTAGTCAGATTATTCATATCTAATTCGATGCTCCTACTCCTGCAAGTACTCCTATAACACGAGCTCTAGTTCCTGAGATATCTGCTAGCTTCAACTCCACTCAAGATTCCTGAATTGAAGACATTCTCCTTTGTTGCAGTTGTTGACAAACCTTCTGCCTGTAACGATTTTGATGCTGGTCGTTGAGCCTGTGGAGGGCTGTAATTGTGAGGATCTTAATGCCAAACAATGCTTATCTGGAGAGAAGATTCATTTTACAGGGACAGCAATGGCAGATTTGAGTGTCTGACAACACTTCTTCAAGTCAGCTAGTTGGTTGTTGTAGAGGTTACTAGTGTTATTGGACCTCATAATACTAGGTTAATTCTGCGTTTCAGAGACTTACTTTTGAAACTCAATTTTCCATTAATAGTTAATAGAACTGAGGTTCCGCGAGGTACGGCTGAAGGTTCCGCAAGCTATACAAAATAAATAAATTTGCAACTTCTGAACGTTGACTTCGGCGTGTGGCTTCATTTGACAACTAACGATAGCACACTCTAGTTTGGCTTTATGCATATCAGAGATGTCAGTCGGCTATTGTTAGTACGATAATAGGGGTGTGGCGGTTCACATATTTGCGTGGAACGGTTCCAAAAGTTACAGTGACAGATGTGTCACCGTTCCAAATTACCGGTACAGTTCCATTACCGGTACCTACTGCTTACTGAACAGGATCTTCCGTAACTGGGTGACTAATTATTCTGTTAGACTGACTAACAGCGTTCAGGTTTACTGTAGGTTGTATTTTCACAAACCAATCCTAGGTTGTATATCATTAGTTTGATTTATTTTTTCACATATTTTGGTTCTTTTCAGGTAACTTTAGATAGTGGGGGTCCTCGTCATTGTAGTTCCTTGATGAAGAGGTCCTTGGAAAAATTGAGTTGGGAACCGCTGATCTGAACTATAAACAGCTCACTTGTCATGCAGAATGCAGTAAAGCAAAAATCGACATAATAATATTCATTACAAAGTTCACAGAGGTTTCATGTAAACAGGTTTTGGTACTCAGATTCCTATGGCCCACGTATGCTGCACTCTGTCCCTTCGCCCATGTCTCTCGATCTCTTACTGCACATATTATCTGAGGTTCCAATCCCAATCCCATTGATGCGGATTGTTCAAAGAACCCGGGTTCATTGACACCAGTCAGTTCTTCTTTTTGAGAGCGATCTTTTCGCTTGAGGCTTTTGAGCAGAACGAGCCTCATTCGGTCTCGATTCGTCACATTGATTTCACTCCAAACTACTGTCAAACTGCTTTGTCGGAACTAGGGGCGTGCGGGGCAGAAAATAATAGTGTTTTGATCAATTCTCAGAAAAAAGCAAATCTTCGGCAATGAGCTAAGCATCCTCCACTTCCGGGCACATAATTTTACGAGAAGGAGAGCTTCAAGTAAGTAATGTAACGTCACAAGAGTGCAGGAAAACTTTCCGTTATGAATAGGGTGACAAATTTTTGATGGACCATAAAAGTATTCATGGAATACGAATAACTCTCAGGGTACTTGAGTGAGCCACAATAAAATCTCACCCGATGTGAGGATTTTTTTTTCTATGAGAGAATCGGATTCCTCGTAAAATTTAACAAAATCACCTCCACAATCACTATTTTGATTCCAGAAAACGAGTGCGAAATCCGTTCGTGCAACATGAATGAACGACCAAATTTTCAAATACTCTACTTGCCCTTATTGAGTACCCACGTAAATTTCGGAATTCCTCCAATTTTTAGTACATGTACACCGCCTTTTTCCTCAACTGGCGTTTGGAGGAAAAATACCTCATAGAATTGAAAAATCTCATGAATTAGCTTTTCAGTTTTTCATTGGAAACCTTGCTATACCCCTCCTCCAGTCTGTCCAACGTACTCCATTGTTTTACATACAATAAAACTTAGATCCACTAAATTATCGGAAAAAATTGGAAAAAATTGATTTCTCGTTCGATTATTCCCACATAAGGCTTTGGAACAAAATGGAATAATTTTTTTTTGCCATGTTTTGCCTTAACTCGCCTGTGAGGCGCTTTACATTCAAAAACAAATGCGATTGACAGATGATGTTCTTGAAGGTGAAACAATTCAAGTAGTTCAATGAATTCAGGTCAACTACAGACCTAGGTAATAGGGGTAAATCTAAAAATCAGCTGATGAAACACTAGAAATCACCTCACACACGACCAGCTGTGTAAACATTTCAAGGTGGAACGCCTCGCGATTTCTCGTGCCTCAGCAAAAATCTGAAGTGATAAATCAGTAAGATTTGCAGATGAAACTACTGTTTTACTGTTAATACAATATACCTTACTGTCTATTTACTTTCGTTCATCTTAACCACTCAGATAATTAATTGACAAATGTAAATAAACATGACATACTATCGATTTTATCATTTTTCACTGCACTATATTAGGGATGGGTATCGATACTCGATATTTCAAAATATCGATCCTTTTGTACCGATACTCGATATTTTAGTATCGATACTTCACTATCCGATATTTTTGGATATCGATACTTTGGATCCGATATTTCTAAATATCGAATATCGATACAGTTCTCGCGGAAAATTCAACATAATGGCTAGAAAAGAAGAAAGTAGAGAGGCTTTTGGGTCATTACTCTTTGGTTGCACAAATAACGTTGTTATCATGGAGAAAATCACCCTGCTTGGACTCTTGATAGTAAAAGATGAATAAAAATTGTTGAAAAAAATTTTTTTTCTTGAGAATATTGGATAATATTGATAGTTTGTGACACTAAAGTATCGATACTCGATATTTTAAAATATCGATACTCATGCCCAACGATACTTGGGATATCGATACTCGGATACGATACAGTATCGATACTCGGATACGATACAGTATCGATACAAAATATCGATACTTTTATAACGATACCCATCCCTACACTATATCACTTGGTGTTTTAAGGTCGAGTACCCGAGCATCAGTATCCGATCCGTGAAGTGGCGTCTTTGTAGCCGCTTATGAAGCCGGCTAGAAAGAATGAAGCCGCTTATGTAGCACTGTAGGACTATGAAGTCCATGATTTTGTTCGTAAAACCGTGCCATGCCATGGAGGAGCACGACAAGGGGGACTTCAAGATTGAACTCTTTATAAATCGATTCCTTGCGAACGAAAGGCGGTGTAAAATTGTTATCTACTCGAGGCCTTTCGTCTTCAAATTCCTGTCAAGAAAACAAGCCTTTTAATCGTTTTTCGTTTTAATCCGAAGTTAAAGCGTTTTACCTTAAAAATAAAAAAATAAGCCGCTTTTCCTTTAAAAAAACACAATTTATCTGAAATTAAGTGTGAAAATGAATCACCCTTTTTTTCAAAATTTAATTTAGAAATTTGGACTTCTCTATTGATAAAAGCGTGCCGTAATTAAGTAGGGTTGTGTGAGGATCTCATTTTTGTAGACATTCATCGAACTTAAGGAACTTACTACATGTACGGGGTATGTTTTAAACTATTTAGTAGGCCATATTCATGTTCTACTCGTCTCCATGAACTCATAGAGTAACTACATGGTTATAATTGAGGTAAGGATCCCATGAAAAACGTCATCAACCCTAAGAATCGTGTATTTTAACCGTACTCTTTGAGATTTTGGTTCTCCACGGTAGGTCAAAATTCCCGGCTAACTTGAGGAATCGTTTTAATACGTTCCAAAACAATTCCAGTGTTAGAGATTTCAAATGTTCCGTTGTAAACATTTTGAATTCAATGCAATACCTTCATTTTTTTCTCGAAAATTCGCTCGAAACAATGAAAACTGTTACTTTGTTGTTCTAAACTACAAAATTGTAGGTCACATGATTTTGATATTCAACTCTGAATCACGTAGGAGAGTGAGTTTTACATTCAGAATCAAAATATGTAGTTGCCTCAGTTTTACTACAAACGAAAACAAAATGGAAACTTCTCTCTCATCTGACTTATGAGCTTGAATGTCTTCAACTTTTTTTAAACGAACGCATTAATGGGTAGGTTTCTAAGACCAGGAACTTGAATTTATCCGGATGTTATGATGACTTGGCAGCCGGTAAAGTGTGCTGTTTATGAACAAGGGAAAATTAGAAATCAGGGAAAAATTTTCGAGAGAATTGAGTTCAATCCAAGTATTTTTTCTTCTTCTTTTCAGCAAATCCTGCTTGTATCCACCCTCAAAACATAGTACCTCTTTTTACCTCCATTTTCTGCAGATTAGATCCAGGCTGAACAATGGTCAGTTGGTTTTTATATGTAAATACTTGAAGAGATACTTACCTTACTACATGTACGGGGTATGTTTTAAACTATTTAGTAGGCCATATTCATGTTCTACTCGTCTCCATGAACTCATAGAGTAACTACATGGTTATAATTGAGGTAAGGATCCCATGAAAAACGTCATCAACCCTAAGAATCGTGTATTTTAACCGTACTCTTTGAGATTTTGGTTCTCCACGGTAGGTCAAAATTCCCGGCTAACTTGAGGAATCGTTTTAATACGTTCCAAAACAATTCCAGTGTAGAGATTTCAAATGTTCCGTTGTAAACATTTTGAATTCAATGCAATACCTTCATTTTTTTTCTCGAAAATTCGCTCGAAAACAATGAAAACTGTTACTTTGTTGTTCTAAACTACAAAATTGTAGGTCACATGATTTTGATATTCAACTCTGAATCACGTAGGAGAGTGAGTTTTACATTCAGAATCATGGTAAACAATACCAATCTTCATGTGAAATGGGAGATGGTCGAAAGTGGGTTCCATCAAGTGATAATACGCATACCTACGTATTTATGTTTTTTATACGATGGTATATGTTGAAGTTTAACATAAAAATATCAGTATTTTACTATTTCTTTTTGCACACTTTTTCGCACAACTTTACCTGCAAGAAAAATCGTGGTGGGTTACCGTGAATATGTCAAGAAATTTCACGATAAATCAAAATCTATAGTAAAAATTGGGTTTTGTTGAAGCTTTAACGAACGTAAGAAAAGGGTCATAATCGCATCCCGTGAAATGGCAATTATCCAAATTTCCTTGATTTTCATGTTACCTAAGGAGAATAGGGTGGTGGTGCATTAGATTTACATCACCCTCTATACTACTAGTGGCATTAAAAAAAATATGGTGGGGAGAATCAGGCGACAGAATACCTATCTCGACGCCTGCTTGCAATTTTACTCTCGGAGACCGCCTTAATTTATAGTCGGATTTTAACAAGCGTTTACGCGCTAATTGACTTTAATTACGACGCGCGAGGAACCCGAAGGGAGTTTATGAACGACGTTAGTTAAAGGACGCGTTTAGGCCAGTCGTGTTATGGTCAGAATTAGTGCCCGCCCGATGGAAAGGGGTTCGTCGCTGCGTTCCAAGGTGATTACGTCCTATGAGGGAAATCGGACGAAGGGTTTCCCTTGTGAACCAAACACGAGAGATAGAGAGAGCAAGAGAGGTGGGCGAAACAATAATTGGTTAATTACCGAATAACGGAAACCTCGCGCAAATTGGCTCATCCACTTCGCGGTTTCGAGACGTCGGAGATTGAGAATTAACTACCTACGTCTGCGATGTTTGCCAAATGTTTAGCAGGGTGGGTACACGAGTAGTTCCATCATGAGGGACAACTTCGGCGTGCTGTCAGGAATGCGAACTTATCCAAATATGAACACAAAATACAGTGTAATACAATGAATTAACTACGAATATATGGAGCTTCACTAGGGAGCTCATGCACGGCAAAGATTTGGAATTTCGTCAGCATGAGAAAACATCGATTCTTCCTTCTATTCTTTCTCGTCAACACCATGGTGGAAGAGACACTTTGGACACATCCGCTGAATCTGTCCTATTAGTATAACTCTTGAGGGCCTGTTCGTCGAATTGTCAACCAGCAGTAGACATAAACATGCCTTTTCTCAAAAATTTGCTTTTAATTTTCATAGAAACTTCGCGCTGATTCAAAAATTATAGTTACTTAACCAGAACAATTTTTAAACACTTTTTGCTAGTTAGTTGCCAAATTGTGACGAATTTTAAGAATTTTTGACACCAACCAGAGCTTTGTGGGACCGACCGTTCGCCTCCTATGAGGATAATTAATTATTACATTAGTGAATAAATAATCACTGAGGGGTTTTAATTATTATAGGATTCAAGTTTCAGAAACAAATGAGACCATCCAGAGCCCTGAAAAATGAACCATGGTTAAATGAGAGTTGATCGTGAACTTATTCTAGATTAAACAGGTGTGTCCCAAAACTTCCCTCACTGGTCCTAAAAGGGTCGGAAGAAGCTGTTTTCTTCGCAGACGGGTGATCTAGACTAATAATAAACAGTTGAGGAATAATTTTCAGCATTTTATGTTCAAAAGTCGTGGACTTTCAAGTTCCGCAACGAATGAGGCCAGCTTAACAACATCGTAGCCATGATTCAATTTTTAAAAATATGTAGTTGTCTCATTTTTACTACAAACGAAAACAAAATGGAAACTTCGAAAGATCGCCGAAAATCCTGGCTACAGCTTTGTGGGCTCACTCTCATCTGACTTATGAGCTTGAATGTGTTCAACTTTTTTTAAACGAACGCGTTAATGGGTAGGTTTGACCAGGAACTTGAATTTATTCGGATGTTATGATGACTTGGCAGCCTGTAAGGTGTTCTGTTTATGAACAGGGGGAAAATTAGAAATCAAGGCAAAAGTTTTCGAGAGAATTGAGTTCAATCCAAGTATTTCGTCTCCTTTTTTTCAGCAAATCCTGCTTGTTGTATCCACCCTCAAAACATAGTACCTCTTTTAACCTCCATTTTCTGCAGATTAGATCCAGGCTGAACAATGGTCAATTGGTTTTTATATGTAAATACTTGAAGAGATATTAGTGAAGTCAAAAATTATTATTAAACTAAAATAAATACGTTGAGACACAGATTACTACTAATTATCAAGAGTTTATACCTAATTTATTATAATAGCCACTTCACATAATGGAACTCATCTAAAGAAAACATTTCTGTTTGAAGACGGGTATTCCTTTATCACTCTCGAGATTGCCCATCATTCAACTAGAGCCATTCGGATAGGACAATTCAGCGACAAGCTAAGGGGAGTGAATGGCGGGCACAAATTCTTTCTATTTCTCGTAGGGAATTCTTGAAATAGAGTTCAAATTTGTATAATGTAATGGAGTGTGCGCATGGGTCGGAAAAACTGTTTATTGTTATTTTTAATCTAAACTAGACTTCGTTTTGAGAATTTTAACACCAAACTGCGACCTTCTAGCGTGATAAGACCTTTTTCTATGATTTTTCAAAGTTTCGAAAGTTTATGACGTCACAGTGGGCTGGGGGGGTCCCGCCCTGGCGGGAGGGACGCGTGACGTCATAAACATTCGAACTTTGAAAAATCATAGAAAAAGATCAACTCATCCAAAAGAGAACGGCTGGTGTCAAAATTCTCAAGATGAGGTCTACTTTCGATTAAAAATGGAAAAAGTCCGACACAGGGAGGATGAGATGCTGAGAAAAAGATCCCCTGAAAATATCAATGGAATGACTCGTATAGCTAGATAAAATTATGCAATTTGCAACTCTAGATCCGAAACTGGGAACTCAAAGGCGATTATGTTGGCATATCTTCAAATCATGAACACTAAAGATGATAACTTCGGAACCAATGATCATGATTTGGGGATTCCATGACGTGAGATTGTCGATAACAAAGCCAAGAAAGTTGATATTTTAAAACTAATCAGTGATTCAGCCCAAAGGACTTGACTCTTCTTGCGTTTAGAACCAGAAACATTTTTCCCAACAGATATTGAATTGCATCACGGGCGCCTCTTCAAGAAGAGGTTGAAAGTACTCCTAATCCAACAGGAACTATACAGTTTGGATGAATTCGATGTGAAAATGACACAATTTCCCTCCATTAAATACCTTTATTAACCAGTCGACAACAGTGCATCAATTTAGGTTTACAATTTAATATTAAGTTCGATTTGTTACTATAATGAAAAATTATTCGATTTTATGCCTTGATAGATACCAATGGATCACATCCTGCGTTCTAGTGGAACAATGAACTATCGCACAGAGCGGGTTGATGTCAAGGAATAAAACTTATAATCAACAATCAACCGAACGATATTCACATTAATTACCATTATTACAAGCTACTGAAAAATCAGATAAGAAAACGAGCTCTTCAACATCAACCAGTATCATGCGTGGCGGAACTCACAGCGAAATCACCTACCACAACCTGACAAAGTAATCACTAGAATAATTAAAGGTTGTAATTATTGACTACTTGCGACCAAGTCTACGCATTATGGTCGTGAGTGGTTTAGCACGTTTGTTGCGATAGAGAAAGGAAAATAGCGAATTGAAGTACCGATTGTTCATCGAAGCGCTGGTTTCTTGAGAGGCAATAAAAATCAGAGAGAGCGGAAAATTATAAAGCAAGGATGATTTATATGATGAACGTGGCTGAAAAGATAGAAAAAATGAATCATAAAACTGAAATTGGTTGGTAATTCAATCTCAGATGGTGAAAGCAGAATATTGATCCATGGGAACGAAAGAGAAACTGACTGTCGGAGTTTGTTTTAAGACGAAGTATAGAGCCTCAACTAGATCCAATATTCCTCCTGCACCAACCTGTGAAATCTTGGAAGTTTACAGAGCCCTTAATAACCCAATTAGACCCATGAACCCAAACGCACAAGATACGATCTTCTAGATAACCTTCCAGGGTCTAACCAAACGACTCGCACAATCCTCGAAAATTTCTGTAATTATGAAAGGCTGTAATTATTAGTTCTGCTATAGTTCTGCTTGATACATGTAAACATTTACACAGACTGATAGGCAGACACAACAAAAGAGCTCAGCTTAACAAGACTCTATGTTACATTTTGCAACTTTTCAGGAGTGAGAAAGCGAATCGCGGTTTTCGTTTTGGAAACAGTTTTTTGACACAGTTATGTCTTAGAGGTCGGAACGGTTTTTGACACACTTATGTTTTTTAGCTGTCTGTGAAGAAATTTTCAGCCCGAAAAAGTCGAGAGAGACCAATCAACAAATTCGGTAAACAGAGACTGCAAGAATCATTAGTATGGGAGACCCAGGTTCGATTCCAGGCCATGAAATTAAAAAATGTTTTTGTAATTTAATAAATCACGTGTTTATAAAACAATTTGGTTGTTTTTGAAAATAATACCTAGACTTATCCATGATCTATTGTTTTTTTTTCCATCGAGGGAGAAATAAGTTTTTTGTGACACAGGCCCTTGCTCGATTGATGAAAACATTGTAATGACAAATAATAACAGTAAATATTCATTAAAGATTATATTCATTTAATCACTGAAATGACTTCAATAAGATGCAAATGACTGAACTAGGTTCGTACTAACTTTCATTACAAATGGTGGTAAAACGGTAAAACGATGGTAACGGGTTTCTTTTGAATTTTCGCATATTTTCTCTCCACTGTTCAATGTCAAGTTCTCCATTTTAATATTAAAATGGCTTTAATGTTTAGTGAAAGCGAGAATTGTCACGTGGAAATACGAGCGGGATATGAAGCAGAGACGCCGCAGTTTAACCTCCACAAAAATGGAAGTTCCATCTAGATACAGATATGCGTCGATTGATGTGAAAACTCAAAACCTCAAAAAAAATGACAGATCGTTTCAGCCGAACTCTTGTTAAAATAGACAGATAGATTCAGAACCAAAATTGTAAGATACCTGTCTACAAAACGAGAAATGCGAGTACATTTTTTAAAGTTGAGAAAGATAAAATCTAGAAATTTTCTCTTTCATTTTCAAAAGCAAAAACATTGTTTATGCTGCTTTAGTAGACTCGAAAGCGATGTCCAAACACCCTGAATTCAATACTTCTAAATTCCCAGCATTACCTGAATGCCTTTGTATTTAATATACAGGGTGTCCCGTCCCATGTTGAGGACCGAAAAACTTCGGGAGTCGATTCTACAACTAATTTAAGTGAGAAAATGTCTCCTGGCAATTTTGTTTTAACCCATTTTTTTCGAAGTTTTTCTAATTTAAAGGTTTTTTCGTGAGTTCGACTTATATTTACTTAAATTACCTTAACTACCTTAATTTACCGTAAAAATTTAAAAATAAGGACACCGCTGGAAAGGCATCAAATTTCCCATCTTTACAGTGCCAACTAAAAACTATTTTTGGGGTCCTGATGGGTGAAAAACCAAGTCGTATTGTAATTATTGTAAAATTGGCAAAATTTCCTATTTTTTCTCTTTGTTGTTAGAGGTTTTATTCCCCATGGTTTTTCGCGTACCTCATCACCAAAAACTGCGCAAAAATCTCAGCTTTCCAATGGAGTAATCAAAAATATTCTTCAATCGAATTTAAGCGAGAAATTTGTGTTTGAACGCGGAAAAATGTGCCTTTTTTTCAGCGAAATCGACGGTTTGACGGGGGATGTGGTGCTTGGAAGGAGCGGCGGAGAAGACCCCGTAGTTCTCCCGTCAAACCGTCGATTTCGCTGAAAATGCACATTTTTCCGCGTTCAAACACGAATTTCTCCCTTAGATTTGATTGTAAAATATTTTTTGATTAAACCATTAAAAAGCTGAGTTTTTTGCGGAGTTTTTGGTGATGAGGTACGTAAAAAATGGGGAAGAAAAATGCCTAACAACAATAAATTTGTACATGTTTACGGTAAATTAAGGTAGTTATGGTAATTTTAGTAGATATAAATCGACCACTCGAAAAACAAAATTGCTAGGAGACATTTTGTCACTTAAATTAGTTGTAGAATCGAATCTCGAAGTTTTTCGGTCCGTAACATGGGATACCCAGTAGAATTCTCGAAAATGATATCGAAGTGCACAAATTTCTTTTTTAACTCCATAAACTCACTAAAATTTCATCGAGCTCCAACGACCTATTCGTCTTTACATCAACTTTTAATAACCTGACATCGAAGAACGGTGTTTTGAAAGAAGATTAAAATTAATTAATAAGAAGCTTCTCCGCTGAAATCCCCCTTTAATTAGGCGGAATGTAAACGGTCGATGAATAGGGAGCTGTTACCAAGTGGGAGGGTCGGTGTGTAATGACCCGATTTGATTGATTTTCAGGGAAATATTTAGAAGAAAAGGAGACATTTCATCGTCCAGCACCAAGAGAAGTAGTAGTGGAAAATGAAGTGGAAAATCGAAAAATCTATTGAGGATAATTAATTTCTTCCGAGTTGAAGGGTTGGCGGGTAGATGGTCCCCTATGAGGTACCTACTTAGAGATGATGTTTTTGAGATCAGCTACTAAGCATAGAATCATCCATCTTCATTCGGGTTATGGATATGTAACCCACTTGGCGGACGATTTTTATAGATTTTCTTAAGGCAGGTCAAATATGAGCGTTCAGATTATATTTTCAAATTAAAGTACCTAGTTAGATTTAGAATTCATGTTAGTTACACTTTGCTACGTTCTTCCTGATCTAATTGGTTCAGTAGAGTCGTGTGTATCTTGGTCAATTTCTCGTTCCGAGCTTACTATAGGTAAGAGGTATATATGCTTTTGTATATATACAAAAACTCAATCTCATTGCCGTTTGTCAATTGGGATATTATCAACATGATCGAGAACAATTTTTCATGACCTATTCGTATCATACAACAATGGTTTTCAAAGTAATGAGTCTATAATTCGTCCTAATTTCGGTATGAGAAAAATGAAAAGTAACGTAAGCAACCATATCAGGTTGAATTTTCGTCCGTCATTCCTGGCGTCGAGGCCGTTGGTTCAAGTAACAGGAAGCTTCACTTGTCAAACAAATTGGCAGATGCTTTATTTCGGTTCCGAGTAGGTGTGTTCTTAGGGTGTGAGTGATGTGTCTTAGGTGTGAGTGATGTGTTCTTAGGTGTGAGTGATGTGTTCTTAGGGTTGAGTGATGTGTTCTTAGGGTGAGTGATGTGTTCTTAGGGTGGGAGTGATGTGTTCTTAGGTGTGTGTGATGTTTTCTAGGTGTGAGTGAGTGTTCTTAGGTGTGAGTGATGTGTTCTTAGGTAGTTTTCTTCGCCCTAGATCTAAGGAACGTAACCTGTTGTATTGTTAACTTGCCTTTTAACAGTTATTTAAATGCCTCCTACTCAGTGAGTTTCTGGTCTATTACCCGTCATTGTATACTATGTAACCTTCAAATCTCGATTTGAAACTATAATGTTATATTTCTATGAAACTATCGCATTATCTTCGAACAGAGGTAGACTGAAATAAAACGGCGATACTTTTTATCGATCCCTTTGACACACCTCCGATGAAAGACAAAAATACTCCCGAGTTTTTCAACTGTAAAATTGCCTTGATGAAACCGATCAAAGGGTTGGCCTCCCGACCTGCTTGCTCATTCGATTTGATTTATCGTTTATGTTGAATTGAATGACGCGGAAGGGGATCGGAAGTAGAATAACAGGGAAGAGCGAATCGGCACAAATTACGTCTCGGTTTAAACCTGTTTGAAAATTCATGAACTCGGGAGAGTTGTTGCTCTGCCGAGTTATTGATGTGCTCCCTCCCCACCGGCTGTCAGAATTGAATAACTTATCACGCGTTTACTAACACTTGGTTTGCGAAAGGGATATCTGCTGTGTTCAGACAACTACCGTGTCGTCGATACAGTTACATTCATTTATCCACACCTGCGTATGGAACTAAGTGTCACCAATGTATGAATCTTAGTGTCAATGAATTGCGAATTGAACCTTCATATCACCTGTTCAAGCACTTTCTATCACCTGAGTACGAACCTTAGGGTCACCTTTGTATGAAACGTTAGTGACATCTGTTCATGCACTTAGTGACACTTGTTAATACAACTTAGTGTCACCTGTGTACGAATATTAGTCTTCTTTTGTAAGGACCTTAGTGTGCTTTAAATAAAAGATACTAATAAATTATGAAAATTGGCACGGAAAAAAATTTGCACAATCCACCAAGAACCCAACTCTTGATTATTTTTACGTCGTACATCAAAAGTGCTTGCTAAGCAGATGGCATGAGTGATCTTCATTTTCATGATAAATTATTGAAGGCACTAATCACAATGAACTTTAGTCCACTT